>PVHY01020246.1:0-25905 GCA_004024945.1 Uropsilus gracilis | reverse complement strand
AAAAAAAAAAAAAAAAAAAAAAACAACTAGCAAAACCAAGCAGATCTGGTTCAAATACTGATTCTGCAAAGTATTACAATTAAATGAGGTGTTTACAAAAAGGTCTTAGCCCACTCTTCACAAATAGCAAATGCTCAGTAAAGGTGAGGTTTCTGAGTCCTTTATGATGCCAATATTCAATTAAAGCAAATTTAACTGTTTTAAGCATTACCTTAAAGGCCATTCTGGTTGTTAGGAGAATATTAGTGGATGAAATCAGTGGAGAAAGGAAGGTCAAGAGCCTCAAGTGACAAACTAGTGTTTGAACCTGTACTGGATACTCAAGGACATTTCTGAGCAAGAGAATCCTAAATAAAACACACCCACCTTCCCAGGAGACCACTCCCAAAGAGATAAAGGAGGGTCACATGATTAGCTCTCCTTGGGGAGAGACTAGCCAAGGTTATTTGGCTCAGATTAAGCCTAGACTACAAAAAGTTCAGAGGGTTAAAAAAAAGAACTTCCATCCAGGAGGAGAAATAACTGTGAGGATTTTAATCTGTCTTTAAACACAGCTGTTTTAATACTTGAAGTAATCTCATCAGATAGAAATTGAGTCTTTAAAAAAAAAAAATCATGAGTCTCCTCTCCAAAACAAGCAAAACACTGAATTGAACTCTAGTTTGACAAATGTATTTAACTAGAAAATAGTGTTGGGGATAGAAGGGGGAGTCTCAGCTGCCTTGAGGCCCTCACAAATCCCTGAAGATTGCAAAAATATGAAATTACAGTACAGAGCTGGGCGTGGTGGTGTGCATCTGCAGTCCAAGAGCTGGGAGGTAAGAGGTCAGAGATTGCTTGAGTTCGCGGTTCGAGACTATCCCGGGCAAAATGGTAAGACTTTTTTTTTTTTTTTTTTTGAAACTGGGTCTTGCTATTTTTGCCCATGGAACCGCAGGCTCTCATTGCCCAGGGTACCACAGACTCAAGCAATCCCCAGCCTCAGCTTCCCAGGTAGCTGGGATTACAGGCATGCACCACCACACCCAGCTATTTTTTGGAACTAGGTCTCACTATACGGGCCCCAGGCGGGACTCGAACGGCGATCCCTAGCCCCTGCCGCTTCATAGGCTGAAGCTTACAAGCACGAGCCACCGTGCCCGGCAAAATGGTAAGACTTTTTTTGCCGGGCAACATGGTAAGACTTTTTTTGCCATGAAAAGAAAGAAATTATAGTACAGAGAGCTTTGTGCTAAGATATCTTATCTATCCACAGGGAAGGATGACTCATTTGGGAATGGTTCCTAGCCTGTCTAGAATGGAGCAAAAGTGGCTTTCCGGAAGAGTAAGACCCATCTCTCCAGGGAAAAAGGCTGTGCCAGGCAGAGAACAGCATATGCAAGCAGTCACCAACGCTAGTTATGCAATCCCTTTCCCTTTCCCCTTCCCGCTTTCCTTTGCTTTCCTTTCTTTTGAGAGTAAGTCAGAGCAAGCTATGTTGCCCAGGGTAGTCCCAATCCCGTGGACTCAAGCGATCCCCTGCCGCGGCCTCCCAAGTAGCTGGGATTATAGGTGCCCGCCACCGCACCCGACTTTTTCAAGACCAGGTCTCACTATGTTGCCCAGGGTTGTCTTAAACCCAGGAACTCAAGCGATTCCAGGCCTCTTGCCTCCCATCGCTTGGACTACAGGCACACACCACCACCAAGCCCGGCCTCAAACCTGTTTTCTTGAAGCCTGAAATCTCCAAAAGAACCAAAGTTCATTGAGAACAGGTAGATTATAAACACCAGGCTTTAAGCATTGTTCTGTAAGTTTTACAATTAAAAGCTTTTAAGATCACAAATAACCAAATGCAATGTGTGATTCTGGAATGGATATTGGATCTTCACCTATAAAGGTCATATTGGAATACTGGCATAATCTAAATAAGAGGTAGACAAAATAAAGAAGCAAATGAATGTTCATTTCTTGATAATGGTAAATATACTGTAGTCATATAAAAGAATAGCTAGGAAACACACGCTGACAAGTTTAAGGATAAAGAGGCAGTGTCTGCAACTTACTCTCAAATAGTTCAGAAAAAAAAGTGATGTCAAAATAAATGTGACAAAATATTAACATTTGGGGAATTTGGCTGATGAATATTTCATACTGTTCTTGCAACTCTTCTGTAAGCCTGAAATTATCTTACAAAAATAAATCGAAACACAAAGAAAAAAAGGCAGAGAGGAGGGTAGGAATACCAGAAGAAAATAAGTCTCTCTCTCTCTCTCTCTCCCTCCCTCCCTCCCTCCCTCCCTCCCTCCCTCCCTCACTTCTCCCTCCCTCCCTAACTTCTCCCTCCCTCCCTCCCTCCCTCCCTTCTCCCTCCCTCCCTCTCTCTCTCATACATACACACACATTGAAACCAATGCAGGTGAGATCAAAGAGAAATGACAGATTTCCAGTTTCACAGAATAGATTCCAACTCACACTTGCTTTGTCACTGGTTGCACGGCTTTGGATATGTTATATAATCTTGGTAGTTACGGCCTCACCTCTGGGACAGTAATAGGGCAGCTGCCCTCTGCTCAACCCTCACTACCAGCAAGCACTCTTCCATGCATCTCATACTGAAGCACTTGAGCTACACATCATCTGAGCTTTGTGATGTTGATATTAACCACCCTGATTTACAATTGGGTAAACTAAGGCAGAGTGGCTATGGAGCACATCCACAAGCACAGTTTGCAGGGGATGAAACCTGGATGGATACCCAGTCTGGATGTACAATAATCAAACCCCAATACAGCCTTGGATCCCTCAAGTGCTGACTGGAAAACCCATCCTTGGGAGACTGATAGTGACCTACAAATAGCTGTGAATCACTGGGAGGCTAATCCCTGCATCCCAGACAAGATCTCTTCCAGGGGGGCTCTGGGGACCAGATCCCAAATCCACCCACACTCAGTTAAGGAGCCATGTGATGTGGGTGGGTGGAGGACAGCTCTTCAACACAGCATCAATCACTCAAATGTTGTGTGGCACTCTGGGAAAATGTTGCCGTCTGCTTTTTAAGCTTCATCAATACACTTTAGCCCAGATACAGCCCAGGAACCTGGAAGACTGCCATCAAAAAAATCCTACATGCAAACCAACTCCTGCCCCAGATCACAATGTTCATCATTCTTTTTGCCGTTGAGCCTGCGGAACAGTCTGAGAACTGCCCGATCCCCTTCACCCCCAATCTCAGCCTGGGCCACAAATGGGCCTGGTACTAACGGCCACTCACCTTGAGCCCATCTCCTCTCTTGGGGTTCCGAGGCCGGGACTGTTTATTCTGTTTGTTCTGCTTCATTCTGTCCTGGCATTTGGTCTAGCACTGTACACAAGATGGTTTAATGGGTGCAAGATGGCTTAATAGGCTGGCCAAGTCCCCTGGGGTCTCAACACAGTTGAGAAGCACCAACCCAGCTAGTTAATTGCCAATTGTCTCACCATGGCAACTTGTACCTGCAGCCCAGCAGCATCTAAAAAGTTTCTCATCCCGCCGGGCACGGTGGCTCGTGCTTGTAAGCTTCAGCCTATGAAGCTGCAGGGGCTAGGGATCGCGGTTCGAGTCCCGCCTGGGGTCCATAACGAGACCTAGTTCCAAAAAATAGCTGGGCGTGGTGGCGCGCGCCTATAATCCCAACTACCTGGGAAGCTGAGGCTGGTGATTGCTTGAGTCTGTGGTACCCCGGGCAACGAGAGCCTGCGGTTCCACGGGCAAAAATAGCAAGACCTAGTCTCAAAAAAAAAATAATAAAATAAAATAAAAAGTTTCTCATCCCTCATCCAAGTTGGGAACAGACTCCATAGGAACTTGACCTTTTTTAGGCATACCAATATAGCCATGGAGGTGGCTGATTATAACCGTTACATGTTAAGAACTGAGACTCAACTGACATCATGTATGAAACCCTATACATCTTACTCCCTCTGCACACACTCAAGTTTTAGTTCTCTAGTAATGCAGAGGGTTACTGGCTCCCTTTTCCTGACCCAAGATTATAGGGGCAGTGAAATGAAGATTGACAGGTGCTCTGGGCTCCAGACACCTGGTCTGACAAACTGTAAACTGGAACTCTGGGAGTTGTAGTCAGCTTTAATTAACAGGTATAGGACCGCTCCAAGGTTCTTCATTTTTTTTGAGACCAGCTCTTGCTATGTTGCCTGGGGGTAGTCCTGATCCTGCATTCAAGTGATCCCCAGCCTCAGCCTCCCAGGAAGCTTGGATTAAAGGTATGTACCACCCCAGGTTCCCCCAAATTGGTGAGGCCATAGGCAGACCTGTTGGAATTCAGGAAGCACTCTCAGTGCCCCCACCAGAGACAAGTACCCTTGATAATTGGGACTTAACTTGGGAGCCCTAGAACCAGGTGAATCCTAGAGGCCCAGGAAACTGGGAGTCACCCCCTGGCATGTTAATGAGATCAGTCTACCCAGTATGAACAGGATTGAGACATCAGCTTGTAATTGAAAACACTCCAGATTACCTGTTTGGGGAACCAGGGTTTAGAAATCCATTGACCCAGGGGACTGTGAGGCTGCTAGGGCCTTCCCAGGGGAAGCCCAACAAGTGGAGTTTGGGGAGCAGGGGTTGGACAGCATGCTCCATAGTCTGCCCAGGACCACACAATACCCAGATGTGTGAAGAGCCTCCTTCCATTACCCACCTCCCACCTTGGCCAGGTCCTCCCACTTATCACCCACCTTACCTACAACAGAAAGGAAAGGGACACCAGACTGTTAGAGAAATACTGATTTTAATTCAACATAAGGTAAACTCTAGGCATCTGTCATCTTTCAGCCTAAAAATTAGCAAAACTGTTGAGACAAGGCACAATTTCCCCCATATTTGTTACGTGGCTCCGGTTTCAAAAGAAAATTTATGACAATGCTAAAATAAAACTAGAAGTCTGAGATTTAAAAAAAAACAAAGGTTGTAAAAAAACTCCCACAAAACTTTATGTTGTTTCTCATTCTACAAAATAGCACCAGTAAGAAGAGTAAAAGGTGTTAAAACCATTACGGCAGCATTTCTGAAATGCAGCTTGTTCAACCTCCTGCGCCCTTTAAAAAAGGGCTTATTGAGGACTAAAAAATGGTCAGTAAAAATCTCTGGAGGGATGGTCAAGCTTGTATTGTAGTTTTCCCCCTGCAATCTCTCAGATGAGGGGAAAGTGCAAGAGATGTGCTTCTGGCCCTGGCTGTCACTGCTTCCGTTTACAGGCTGCTGAATCAGGGTGTCATAATTTGGGGACCTGTGCTCACAGAGGTCTGGAGGGGTGCCTTATGGGGGGACAGGGAGGGATTCTTCCCTAAGACTCCTCCATTCTAGCACCTGGCTCCATTCTAGCACCTGGGGGAGGAGACAATGAGAAGCCACACACCACTACAGCAGTAGTGTCTTCTTACCCAACCCCACCCCTTCCTGAGGGTCCCAGAGGGGTCTATTGCAGTCACTAGGAGGGATTCAGCTAAGGGTGGCCCTGACCTCCTCTCTGGGGAAAGAAATAGCCCTGAATGTGATGACATCATCCCTGCTGATGTCATCATCATCACAGCAGTGAGAAAGCCTCTCTGTGGACCTCACAGTGGATTCCAGCCCTTGACACTGAGGCAGGGGGACTAACGGGGGAAATTCAAGACAGACATAGACATCATTTTCTCTTCTGCCAGCCCTAGAATAAAAAGGCATTCCGGGCCTAAAATTGTTCCTTAGATACACGGCTACAATTGCTTGCAAGGAGTTGCAGACAAAAAAATTTAAAGTCTTGTAAGAACTGTCTTGGGTGACCTTTTCAGCATGAACCTGAGTGTGGAGAGCTGTTGGCACTGTGGTTTTGGTATCTTAGCCATCGTGACTCTGAGCAGTAAAACCCAGGAGGGAAAAAAAGCCATCTTACTACCTACTTCAAGTTTTAAAGTTTTAGAAGACAAAATGAGCACCATGTCTGGCTACTCCAAGTAGCCAGGTCTGAATTGTGCATAATGAGGTGGTACCTTGGGCTGCCCCTGCCACGATAGACAGGATGCTTGTTCCCAGGTAACACCACAACTCAGCTGATGAAGAAGGGTAGCCGGGCAGCACCACCTGGGTACTGGCTTGCCTAGCCACATCCCAGGGCCCCAGATGCCCCTGCCTGCCTCAGCAACTATTCACAGGCAAAATAGTCCTTCAGGGGGGCGAAGAGGTGTCGGATGACTGGCACACTCCAGGACCTCCCGAGCAGCTTCTGGCGGGCACCGCGACCCATGTTGGACACATCTGTGTAGTGTACGGGAAAGCCGAAGATCCTGGGGGGAAGGCACCAGAGTCAAAGACAGCAAGTCAGAAGTGCCCCCTCCAAAAGGCTGAGCGCTTCTGGGAGATGTTCACCACCAGCACAGCGCCATTCTCACCCTGTGTCCTGTTCCGATAGGCCTTTCCCTCCAGGCCTTTGTATGAGTCCTCTGCAAGCCTGTGAGCTCAGCGCCTCTAATCCTTTAGAACACAGGTGCCTGTCCCACGAGCACCTGTTCTGGGCATGCCCTGGCACGAGCAACACACACCCTGGCGCAGAGTTGGTGTTCAGTGGACCACAAGACTGACAAGTATCAGTCTTCAAACCACAAGACTGAGGAGAGGGTAGGCAATTTCCTTAATTAGAAACAAGGACTCTTGCAAGACACATTCTTTTCAATCATCGGATGCTTGGGTCATCTACTGGGATACACCGAAGCATCCTGCATTTTGTTTCCCTGTTCAAACCCAGTTGGTGGCTTAAGGGTCACACTAGCCATGAGGGCAGATGGCAAGCAAGTACGCAGAGTCTACTCTATGAGTTCAAGCATGGTGAAGAGATTCTAGATGTACTGGGCCTACCTCTTACCCAGATTCCCAATTCAATATTAAAAATCACACCAATGGGCCAACAGCTGAATGGGTGTTAAGAAACATGCCAGTGATGTGAAGTCTGGGACCTGCGTCCTGGCTGGGACCAGCCAAGCCTCATATCACAGGCCCAATCCAGGATTAGGCTTCAGTCTCAAAATCTAGAATAATCCACAGCATGAATAGGAGGACAGGGTGACACACCAGTTTCTTCCTACTAGTTAAAATGTATTGAAACTGTTACGTCGAAAGGAAACTGGTTATTTGACTGAAACATCTACAATGAAAATACTCCATCAATCCTTTGAGCCTTTGACCATATTTCTGGCAAGAAAAATCAAGAACAAAATGAATAAGAACAAAAAAAGTGAAGAAAAAAATAGACACCAGAACAGGAGACCTGAAATCCAAGAGCCGGTTCTTTGGATCAAATTGATACCACCAACTTAGCCCAGTACATTGAAGAGGGGAAGACAGACAGTTGCTAAGCAGAAGCCAGATATAGAACAAGCAGCCCGGCAAAAAGCCCTTCTAAAAGCTTTGGTATGTCAGGGGGTTTTCCTCAGTGGCTTCCTTGTAATAAGGTAGTGTCCCAGCATGTCAGGGCAGGTAAGGGCCAGAGCATTATAGCCATACACAGGTGGTACTATCTGATGACTTCAGGTTTCAGATTCCTCACCACCACCCACCCTCCACCATTTCTACCCGGAAGGCCTGCTAACAGGCCAGGGAGCCAAGGTCAAAGGCAGGCAAGTGCCTGTCCCAGCCGCTCAATTGATCTCACCACATGTTCTTCCCCTTTCTCTCTATCTGCATAGTTTCCCTCTCCACCGGCAGCCCTGCTCACCTTTCTAGCTCAGTGCACCACAAAACATCTTCTTTGCCATTCATGACAACAGGGAAAAGTTGGTTTTTCCCCTGTTTGATCGAGTTCGACTTGGTGGTTATTGTCTGTACTTTCTTTAACTGGAGAATAAAACGACATCATGGAGTGAGCACAGAATGAAGAGGCAGGGTGGGGAGCTCAAGAGCACTGCTGGGAAATGTTGAACAGGGACAGTAGTGCAGCAAGAATCACCCTCAGAGCTGGCAGAGGTAAAGACAGAATATTTTGTACTTCCCACAAAGCCAAGAAGTTAAAGAACAGAAAGAGGAAGAATCAGCCTCGGTGAGACCAATAGCTACAGTGACCATGAAGGAGGTTGCATAGGGCCAGTTACTGATCAAGTAAGATCAAGCAAAAAAATTCCATTGATATTCTAGATGGTGAACTAGTTCTGAACCACTCAAGCTTTGTTTGATGTAAATACTGACAATTTTATGGAGGTAATTGTAATTACTTGGGCTGGGGGGGGCAGTGGGGTGGCAAGAGCATTAATTACTTATTACTCATGTCCTTTTTTGAGACTAGGTCTAGATATGTTACCTGGGGTAATCCTGAACCCACAGACTCAGCATCCCAGGTAGCTGGGATTACAGGTGTGCCACCACACCCAGATATTTGAGACTAGATCTCACTGTGTTGCCCAGGGTAGTCTAGAATCTGTGACTCAAGTGATTCCTAGCCTCTGCCTCCCAAATAGCTGGGATTACAGGTGCAGGTCACTGGGCCCGGGCAATCACTCATGTCTTATTGAAAGGACCAGTTGAAATGGTCTGTGTCTCTGGATTATGCTTTCCCAACTGGAAAAGACTAGTTGCCTTTTTGTAGGGATTATCTGTTTATCAAGAAACTCTCCTCCTCTATGCACTTGGAAGAGGGTACAAGAAGTTTTATGTGGGGAAAGAGACCCAGTACCCAGGAGGAGTTATGTGGGGAGAGTGGCAAAACACGTGGAAACCAACATCAGGTCCCAGTGTGGCAGTAACCAAGTGTTTCCCAGAGGGTTGTGTACAGACCGAGTGTGAACACATCTTACCTTTGCTGTCCTATTGAACTCCAAGCAGTCCTGTAGCTCGAGTTTATCATTCTTTGATGCTATCACCGGCCTGGGAACAGCCAAAACCCATTACATTCTACCATCTGTAAAGGGGCTTTGGCTAGGAGCCCCAAACCGTGGAACTGAGGGCTTACAGCTGTAAAATGTGCTCTGGCGTTGAACTTTCTACAAATACATCATGAAAATGACTGGTGTGAGCCTATGTGTGGTGGCCAGGGACAGACCAGGCCCTCAAGGGGGCAGATTCAGTGTCCAGGAAGAGTAAATGTTCCCACATCCAGTATTTCAATAGTAACCCAGCTCTGCCCTTGTGAGCAGGATGGGGGTGGGGTGAGCATCCAGAAACCGGAAGCCTTCATCTCAGACCACTGTGTACTATCTGTTAGCTGACCTAACCAGAGACCAGTCTTCTGTCAGCTTTCGTCACACCTTTGCTGGTCTCTCTACCTGATACCATTTGCATGTCCAGCTCATGATTTGGTAGCTCTGAGGGTATAGCCTGGAATATAAGGACTGAGTACAGGTAGGTGGCTAAGGAGGTGGTTCACAAGAGAACTAGTTAACCCTTTAACTTTCACCACTGAAACCTGCCAGTCACTGTCTTCTGAGCACCTCCCACATTAACATGTCACCTGGGCTGGACTAGTTAGTATCTGATGTGCTCATCACTGCAGAGGCAACTGCAACATCTGTTTGCGAAGAAACAAACAGGTGTGTGAAAAGGGGAAGGAATGAAACATGTAGATGTTAAAGTGCTAAGCATTTCCAGAGCAGAAAAGCAGCAAAGTCTAAATGCAGCATGGATGAATCTCACATCCACCCCAGAGAGTCAGCAACCTCAAGACCAAAAACCAGTCGGACATAACCATGGAAACCCTGCCCACAAGCGGGACTGTGGAATCACATGTTCCATGTTCTCCAAGATTCTGTCCTTGAATTCACCCTTTCACCTTTCAGGTATATTCCCTTGTTTGTGCCCATTCCTCGTTTATTGAACCCTAGGGAGCTCACAGTCCTGGGAGACGTGGCCTAGGCCTACAGTGAGTTGACTCTAGGACTGATCTTTAAATACAGCAAAGGCTTTCCTCTCAAGACTGACTGGCTGTGGGTCTACACCTTGGTGGATGCTGCTACCACTTCCCAGAGGCCCCAAGGAGCTCAGCTGGGCAACTCAGTTCTTACCACTGAATCAGCCTAAAAAGCTGTCTTCCCTGATCCTTCCCATCACACCCTCTACCCACATCCAGGGCATCAGCAAACCCTTTGGTGTCACTGATTTTTTTTTTTTTTTTTTTGAGACTAGGTCTCACTATCTTTGCCTGTGGGAATGCAGGCTCACGTTGCCCAGGGTACCACAACTCAAGCAATCCCCATCCTCAACTTCCAGGGATTACAGATGCATGCCCATATGCCTGGCTTGTGTCATTGATTCTACTGCCGTTTGCTGCGTTCAGAGGGCTCTCCCAAGGCCTCTGAGGCCATGGCTTGCAGAGTACATGCCATGCTCCTCCATGGGCATAACAGCCAGCCCTCTTCTCCCAATCTCTCCCTTGTCTCCCTATTTCTGCTCCCATCTGCATAGGTAGCCTTTTCCCCATCGTAGATGACCATGATCCAAGAAATTCATCCTCTTCAAGTCTCCCACAGACCCATCATGTTGGCCCTGCCTTTCAGGTCTCTGTCCTATTCTATCTCCCCAACAACAGAACACTTATTGTTTGAGCTGGTGTGCTAGTGCCTGTCACCTGCCACCACCCCCTTCCTTCTTCCTGGAATGCTCAACTTCCAAGTAACTGCACGGTCTTTCTTTGGAGCCCTGTTGGGACCCAAAGTCCCTGGTCCCAAGTTACCCAGCAAGCACTGTCTTCTGAGCATCTCCCACACTAGCATGTTACCTGGACCAGACTAGTAAGTATCTCATGTGCTCATCACTGTGGGGCAACTGTGACAATAGTGCCAATTGACAGCCAGGGCACAAAAGGTCAGGAGAATGAGCCCATTTCACCCCAGACAAAGATCTAGCACTCTCCAGACAACTACATCAAAGTGCCAGCTATCCAAAGATATCCTCCACACTATTCTAGTATGTTCTCACCTTGGTCCACACTTTACTCAATGCCAGAAAATTATCATGCTGCTAACACTTCCTTCTGAAGGATGATGTTTCTAAGCTTAACTCATTTCCAAGTCTGGGATGTCACATTACCCTCACATTTTTTTTAATTAGGTTGTTCTCCCCAAAACCACATGTAAGGGGGAAATTCTCAGTAAAGAGGGAAATTCTCAGTAGAGATACTTTGTGGTATATACCATGCAAGGGCTAATTGAAAGTTGGGGAAAGCTCTTAGTTAAGAAAATGAGAGCTTTCAGCTACCAACTGACATCTTAGCTCTGCCATGTGTGGGTCACCAGAAACCAGCAGCAGCAGGGAATAAAGACATCTAAATCCCCTTACAGTTCCAGTGAGACAACTGAGAAGGAGGTGGAAGGCTGAGCGCCCCTGGCTTTGGGATTTGTCTGCTTCAGCGCATGGCACTTCAACAGACCACGAGTAAGTGAAGACCAGTCGGCTGAGGAATCCTGGCCTGGGAGTCAAGCCTCATTGCCGCGCATCTTAAATAACAGGCATGACCCACAATACCATGGGTTGGTCTGAAGCCCAGAGAGAGGCTATTAGTCAGCGGAGCTGCGTGCTTTCTACAAGGCTTGCATAGACCGTCTCAGGAGAGCTGGCAGTTGGGTTGACATTGACTGTGTTTGACTTGGCTAGTATTACCTGTCCTGCTCAGAGCCATGAGTTACCTGTTCATCCCAGGAAGGTTGCCCCAGAAGTATCGGGCCCTGTGCGCAGCAGACACTTTGATGGCATCAATCATGACTGGATTGCACTGCAGAGAAAAGAGTGGGGGCCACTCCATTCAGGGCAGGGGACAGGGCTGCACGCTGGCTATAGAGGTGATACTGGTTTCTGACAGTGATGAACCACCCGGATAAATTAGAGGGCTCCTGCCATCATAGCGGGGCAAGACCAGACCAGACATGCAGGTTCTAGAGAAGGTATCCCCTGGGGCATGCCAGGTGATTACAGAATGTGCAATGGAGTAAGTAAGCAAAACTCCTATTTCAAATCTTGAAAGTCTGCTTAGCGAAATGCAGTGTTGGCAAATGTGGCTTGTGCCACCCTTTTGGTGGCAAGAAGGAACTAAGACCTATAATCTAACAGAGCAGAACCCAAGCTATAAAATTTGGGGGGAAATTAAATGAGTTATGTATATATTTATGACAGTGCTGCAGGTGTAATTAAGCAGAGGATAATTACCTTGCCAGTGCCTTAAGTCAGCAGTTCTCAGAAGAAGGAAAAAAGAACTGTCCAAAGGCAAGGCCAAATCTCACAAGGTCTCCCAAAGCTTCAACGGGTTGGGGTGAAGTGCTAATACTTTTCCTTTACTAAACTAAGAGAACCACCCATTGATTCCATTACTCCTAGATTAAGTTCATGTCTTCAGTCAAGAACCTGGAAATTCCCAGTGCTGGCAACACCCACACCACCCTCATCAGCAAGGCCTTCCCCCACCCAGGTTGTCTTGACAATCAGGGCCCTTGGGTGCCCTCACCTCCAGGAATCGGGAGATGTCTCTCTTGTCACCGACCTTCATGGCTACCACATTCTCAAACATCCAGAAGAAGGGCCTGTCATCACCCTCCTTAGGGCGCGTGTAATTCAGTAGGTGGTAGAATTCAAAGAAGAGCCGGCCTGTGCCCTCTGAAGTCACAAAAGAAGACCACCACAGAACCAGGTTCAGACCCATCAATCAACCCTTCACTCTGAGACCAATGGGCTCCTAATGATCACCTGGGACTGAGGGCCCAGGAGGCTGTAAGGCAACTTAAGGTCATCAGCCCCATGCTGCAACCTTGACCAGTGTCTCTAGGACTGGGGGCTCCTAATGGAGCATGCAGAGCCCCAACAGGTAAGACTGGCCAGGGTCAGCAGGTCAGGGTGCTCAACTTGGAACAGCGCTCAGGTGACATGGGGTGTCTCAGGACCATCAGAAAGAAGGGATGCTCACCGTACAGGCCCTTCCTGGCAGGATTCACATTTGAGAGATCGTTACATGGGCTCCCACCAATCACCAAATCGAAGGGACCCCATTCTTCAATCTGTGAGAAGAAGAGACACTTTTAGGAGGGGAAAAGTGTGTGAGGTGGGTAGACAAGAGTCTGGATGCTTTAGGGAAACTCATAGAATCCTGCTTGGTCACTTGAGCCCCTTAGCTGTATTTCCAGTGCACCAAAACCCAATACTCAGGGCTCCTAAGATGTATTCATGCTAAACCCGGGCACGGTGGCACAAGCCTATAAGCTTCAGCCTATGAAGCGGCTGGGGCTAGAGGCCAGGGGCATGTACAGAGATCAAGTCGCAAAAAAATAGCTGGGCATGGTTGCATGGACCTGTAATCCCAGCTACCTGGGAAGCTGAGGCTGGGGATTGCTTTAGTCTGTGGTACCCCAGGCAACATGAACCTGAGGTTCCATGGGCAAAAATAGTGAGACCTAGTCTCAAAATTAAAGTATTCATGCTAGATGAAGTCACTAATCGATGGGTCAGGGTATAAGAACATAATGTGACTGCAAGTATTCCTTCCCACATCCTGGGCATAAGGGGACTGAGGATAGGGTACTCAGAAAGCAGAGACACCCCAAATACACACAGGCTGCTCTCACATTTTTCTTTGTGATGTTCCTGACGTCGTTCACGTATTTGATGTTGCCCTCATGCTTAACAGTTCCAACAGCAATGGACTCTTCACACACTTCAGAGGCGATGTACTTCTCCACTTTAATGCCCAGTTCTCGGAGGACCAGGTATCCTATAGGGAGTCAGGGAGACAAAAAAAATGAATCCAGTGCCCTTTGTCCCACCCCTCCTGTTCATGAACCTAAACTATTTCTAGGACTCAGCTGACATAGCTGGGACAAAGTCTCCTCGAGGAATCCCTGCAGAGGACACAGGAATTGTAGTTGTGGATAAACCAGGCTCTCTGGAGTTAAGAAACAGTATTTAACTTGTACAGCCCCCACTGGGGAATCCATCAAGGATGCATAGCCCTTGCCCAGTGTCCTACAGGACAGACACAAAGACATGGATCTTGAACAAAACCCTGGTTAGAAAGAACCTCAAGGTCTGGTTGCTGGAGAGGACTCAGTTCTACTGTGACTACCTGCAATGACAAAGGAGTCAGAGTGGGGAGGACCAGCAGCAGGCCTGACCCAGGCCGCCATGAAAGCAGTACATGTTTTAGGCAGGTAGGTAGAGGCACAAACTCACATGAACACAAAACGATGATAGGAAGTGTTTAGCAGCTCATTTCCACTGTTTCCTGCTCTGGTAACAATGACTAACAATCTGTCATGGGGCAGTCCCCAGGACAACCCCCAGGGGCAGACAAGTTTTCTATGCTTCTCCCTGTGGGGAAACCTCCAGGGACAGGGAGGAAAGACTAGAGATCTAGGCAGGGCGCTTACTACCTACTCAGTATCTATGTGAGGGAGGGGAGGGTGACTTTTTTGAGATATCTATAAAAATGAAAAGAAATCAAATGCAACAGCTAAGACATATATGCCTCTGAAAAGGACCCACACAAAGGTATCTGGTAGGTAAAATAAGAGAATTGAGAGAAACAAGAAATTCGTGCTTTTGCAGAACAGGGGACAAACAGGTAACCCCAGGGGTCATCCAAGCACTGAGGACAAACACCTGGAACAGGTGAGCATTCTAAGGGGACTCCAGACTCACCTGTGGCAATTCCATCAAACAGGGACAAGACGCGAATGGGCCGCCTTCGGGCTGCAGGAATCGCGGGGTATAACTTGGGGGCTTCCTGCCAGGTTGAAGAAGGAGGTCATGGATATCGAGCCAGGTGCAGGGAGAAGACTCAACCTCCAAAGGTGGAGAGGGCAAACCTTCCTGAGGGACGTCAAACCCTGAACTTGGCCACTCTGGGACTGTTACCTACATAGGAGGTCTGGCACAGAATGGGCATTCTGCCCATTTCAACATGGAGGACAGGCAAGACTGATGCAGATGGACACGCAGACACATTACCCTCCACAGGATGACAGGGGCTACCCCAGAACAGCAGGACAGGAGCCCAGGGAAGTCACTCCATTAACATGTTTATTGTGCTTTACTAATTCCTCTCCTTTCTCCTGTGCTTTTTACTCAGAAGACTTAGTTCTAGAACCATTTCTTCACGAGGCCCTTGAAAACCCTTGCAAGCCAGAGGAAGGGAGCAAGGGACATGAGAAAGGCAGAGGACTGTATGGAGGTAACAAGAAACTGGGTAGTGACAAGAAGCTAGTCTAGATGTTAATTTCTATAGCAGCTTGTTGCACTGACTCTTGCCAACAAATCTTTGCACTTGGGATCCCTGGCGACCTGGGCAGACACCGCTGGCCAAGGAGCCCATGGCTTACGTATTCAAGCCCCATGTCACTGGTGAAGAAGGACTGCAGGCGCATGTTCCAGTCCTTGCGGCGCCGCAGGACACCGTGGCAGCGCTGCGGGAGGCACATGTAGCAGCTCCAGGGCTCCTGCAGCTTTGCCTCCTCCGCTGTGCCTGTGCCCACTAGCACCTCCAGGCACTCCACGCAGAAGCACCTGTGGACCACAGTGAGAAGGGGGACTCACCACTATGCTCCACTCCTGCCCTTCCCCAGGGAGGTGTGTTGAAGTAACACACCTTCGCAAAGCTTCAGCTGCTCATCCTCATGGGCAGGTGTGATTTAGTGGGGTACACAAAAACCGCCCTCCCCTACCCATACATCCTCAGTGCATGGGCTCATCCAAGAAACACCAGCCACCTGAATTCCCTTTGCTCCCACCCATCCACCCTCTGCCCTCTGCCCTAAGCCACCTCTCCAAACCCTTCTCAGGGCAGGAAACAAGGCCCCTGCAGATGCAGTGTGGAGACCAGCCTGGCTCCCTCACCGGCAGCAGCTGGTATTGCTGCAGAGCAGCAACTCGCGGCCCTCACAGCACACGGTGCAGTAGGACTGGTAGCCGTCATCATCATACATGTAGAACAGCTCGAGAAAGCGGTCCTGCAATCGGAGAAAGGCTGTGATATGCGTGCTGGCTGGCTGAGGCCCTGGGACACAGCTCGGACCCATCACGGTGGCTGGTTGCCTTTAAGGGGCAATTGACCAGGTCACCACACTGTGGACAGCCCCTTGCTGCAGCATGTGCTTGCAGGACCCTGTGGCACAGGTGGCAGAGAACCTGAAAAGCCCCCAGCAGGGTCTGCCCAACTGGCAACAGGTAGGCAACAGCTCTGTTGCAGGACAGGACAAGGGTGTCCTGGAGATGGCACTCAGTGAGGACTTACCCGACATATTTGGCAGAGGCCACCCTCAAAGAGAGGGTGGAAGGACACAGGGTTTTTCCTTCCACAGGACAAACAGCTGTCTGTAAGAAAGACAGAATCGCTGGTGCTGAAGCCTCAGGGTCACAAGTCCTGTCAGTCACTCCAAGCTGTGATTCCCCCAGCCACCCCCTTCACAGGTTGGTCAACTACTAGATGTGGACAAGGCATTGAAAGAGGCCTCCATAGCAGAGGACTGTGCTCTCAGAGCCGTCCTTGATCACCTCTGGATTCCTGAAAGCTCATGGGACACTCCTGGGGGATTTGTGATGGCAGCAAATTACTCAAAAAATTTGTCTGTGTCGATCTTAGGGATACCACATCTGATTGAGAGCCAACCTTCTTTCTGTATTACAAACACTGAGCAGGCAGGCAGGGCCTGGTAGGATGCAGCATCCCCATCAGGCCAAGGGGCATTGTGTGAGAGCGAGCAGGGACTGGGCTGAGAGGCGGTCTAGGTTTTCCAGATGACCAGGGACAAACCTAAGTCTTCCCCAACATTCCCTGAATCAGTGCCATCTGTCTATCAGGCGCCACTCAATGGGTATCTGTAGATGTCAAGCTGGGGGAGGAAGAAGTCCTTCCTCACACTTTCTTAAATCCATCTAATACAAACGAGTTTCAACCCAACGGGATGCTTAGGCAAAGCAGACAGACTGCTCCATGATGTGGAAGGTCTCTGCCTTCCACTGCAGAGCCAGCTCTAGTTCTTCCTGCTAAGACTCAAGGTATTTCTGATAATGGTTTCTCCCAGCCAGGTGTATTAGTTCCCTTGATGTTTGCACCACAGCCTTCTAGTCCCCCTAGTCTGAGATTTGGGCACTTAATTCTTATAAAAGGTACTATAATGCCCAACCTGGACCAGAGTTAAGGGCAGAGCTCTGGACTGAAATCTGGCAGGGCGTCACAAGTGGCCGGAGACAGATCTACCACCTAGGACAAGAAGGAGGGGAAGCATTACCTTCCAGGTTGCTCTTGTTGTTGATCACATCAGAAACCATTTGCTCTGTGGAGGAAAGAACTTGTGAGCTGGGGTTCAGGCAGTTCCACCTCCCTGGGATGCCCAGCATCTACCCAATCCAAGACTTAGGAAAGGGGGTCCTTGGAGGCCTTGGTCCCACAATAACCTCGACTCTGGTCCTCCTCTCCTCGGTCCTTGCCATTGTTATAGCAGTTTGTCTTGAGGCGTTTGGGCGGGGCGCAGTACTCAGTGGTGGTGGTGGTGGTGGTGGTGGTGGCTTCATCCCCTGTACGTCTGCTGCGAGTCTTGCTCTCTGTGAAAGGTAAAGAGATGGCAGCAGTGGGAGCCAGTGTGGCATAGGAGAGCATGTTCCAGGCCTGGACACTGCTGAGGCTGGACCCTGTTGACTGTACTACACCTCTCTGAGAAGAACTCAAACTCCTGGCCTCTTCTGTGGATATGTACGGTTTTAAACACCCTTGGAAACTAAAAGAATAGCTTCCTAAAACTCAGCACAAAGAGCCCTAGACAAACTGAATGTACAGCTGAATTCCACCTGCAAGGCAGGACAAGCCAGGCTGACATCCTGGGGCAGCTACTGACAACGGCAATGTGACTTGTGTGAGGGGCTGAATCATCTCTATGACTTTGCAGTAAATTTTAAAACTGCCACCTGATTTTAATCAGTACAAGGAAATAAAAATTAGACATTCATAAAAATTGAGGACATGTATGTCAAATGAAAACAGCATACAGGCTGTAATCCAAGCGCTGCGAGGCAAGAGGCCAGGGATTGCTTGAGTTTACAGGTTGGAGACTATCTGGGCAACATAACGAGACCTGGTCTCAAAAAAGCAGCCAGTCACGGTGGCAGAATCCTGTAATTCCCAGCTATGTGGGAGGCTGAGGCTGGGGATCATTTGAGTCCGCAGGTTCAGAACTATTCTGGGCAACATAGCAAGGCAGTCTCAAAAAAGAAAACAGGAAAATTTAGCATCCAAAGTGAGGTACGCTGAGATATAAGTATTTGCTGCTCAAAAACTAAAACAAAGTGAGTTATGTTGAAATATGGGTAAACAGGTGAGATTTTGAGAGCCGTAATAAATAGTAAAATATCTTAGTTTCTTATCCTATCAGAAATGGAATGATGGAGAAATACTGAATTGCATTAAATGTAGGATTAATTTTAACTCTCGTGGTTCTTTTTCTCCTTTCATTGTGGTTACTAGATCAATTTTAATTATCCAGCACCTTACATTTCTATCAATGCTATTTGTATTTGTACTCAATGATACAGCATCCTCTATAAGGGACATGGGTCAATCTGTCTCTGCTCCTAGGAAAGAAAATGATGCAGCCATTAAAAAAGTCATGAAGAATCTTCCAGTGAATAAATTCAGGGGCTGATGCTATTGAGAAAGGAAAGCAGGAATTCACCTCAGTGTCCACAAAAGTGAAAGATGTGCACCCGACAAGCTCAACCTGAAGGCCATGTGAGGGGAGATTCAGTGAGGGGCAGTGAGTTTAGGTTAAACTAACAATTGTGATTCTGTTCAGTCACCAGCAGATACTAAGGAATGACAAGAAAGTGCAGAGACACCAGATCATAGTCGAGAAGGGGATACCGTTTTTCCTTGATTCTAAGTTCCCACTGCCTGCACGACGTAACTTCGACTTATTAACCACTTTTTGGGGGTGGGGGGGACAAAGGAGACAGAAAACACTAAGTTAAATATATGGACTTGCCAATCAACCCTGGGTTTCCAGGATTCCTGTTTTAGGGGAGGGGCCACAATGTCACCCCAGGATTTCATCCTCCAATGGGGCAATATGTAATCAGTCAAGATATTAGGGTGGGTGACACTGTGACAGAGGTAGCTTTGTTTTTCTGTTAATAAACTTTCTATGTTTGCTCCAAGAGAACCTTTTTTCTCTTTTGAAAGAAAAAGATGCTAGATCCATGAGCAGGGAAAAAGACTGAACTGTTGTTAAAACCCTGAGAATTCCCAGGGTGAAAGGGGTGTGTTCATTGACTGCTGTCATCTGAAAAGCTGGGGTGAGCTAAGGGGCAGCAGCTGTATCCCCCCGGGGTGTGCCACTAGCTGACAGTGGCCACTGCCAGGAGAACCCATGCCCACCTGGTTGATTATTGTTGGGTTTGAGGCCCTCAACCCCAGTGGGTTTGAAGCCCCCGTGAGCCCATTCGAGCATGGGCTTCAGCTGGTCCTCCAGCGAGTCTCCAGGGTTGCCAGGGAAGGTCTTGGCAGCCCGAACCCTGGCTTTCTGCAAAATAAAGATAAGTCTGATGAACAGGAGAGCTATGTGCTGACCAGACCACACCCAGGGACTGCCCTAGCTGGGACCTGCACTGTCTCCTTCCACACAGGGCCCTTTCATAGCCAGCAGCTGTCCTAGTCTTTGACATGTGACAGGAAGGAGAGGCATATGCAGGGAGACAAGAAGGAGGCCATGGGGCATGAGTTAACTAAGCCTTGCTGCACAAGGAACAGGATCTCCTTCCTGTAGGGTGGTAGAATATTCACTTCCTCTCCAGGAGTGTAAGATTGGGATCAGTTCTGCCATTTTTGATGAGAAGCATGTCAGCCCTGTTGGATTACCTATGAGAATGCACCAGATTTCTTAATTAGCTCCCTGGTAAAGATGGAGATGAGTCAAGTAATAAATGCTATTTACAAGCATCTGAAGATTTACACATCTAGTTACGCTAAGGGGTTGGTTCCTAAATGCTAGACAACAGGGACTGATTTGTATCAAGGTGTAGAAAAGGAGAGAGCAATGTGTCTAGAAGATACCATGGACCTCCCACCCAAGGAGACTAGAAGCAACTGGCCTCCACTGTGTGTCCTGTCTTGAATTTGCAACCATATTCCTCAAAGAAAATAAGGTTTTGAATGCTCTGGCTAAGCGTCTTCACCAACATGAACCTTGCTCCTGTCTGCCAATTCTAGTATTCCTGAGGCAATACTGACAGCCACCAGGTGAAAGCTGAGATAAGCCCTAGAGCAAGGAGGTCATCGCAGTAAGCCCCACAACCACCTTCAGTCTGACTGCCCTGCTTACACCTGCTTCCAAGCACCCTTGGCCATACTGTAACCTGTGCCTGCTTTTTTCCCTGCTCTACTGCATTTTCCAGGGCAGGCCCCTTGTGATCCACTACTACCTTACCTCCAGTGCATGGTACATGGCCTTTCTGTAGGAGACCAGCTTATTAAAGGTTGCGAGGTTAAAGTGCTGGCTAAATAGTCCCAGGGCCACCAGTTTATCCGCAGAGACCTGGAAGACAAACATGTCATCAATATCTGCCTACGGCCTGGGTCTGTTATGCTGAGGGTCTCTCAGGGTTTTTCCTGGGCTTCAAGTTCAGATTCAAAGGGGGAAAATGACGGACACTGAAAAGGTAACTACACTGCTGGTCTTAATGCCGTAGATACACCTTGTATTTGTATTCAAAGAGTAACACACATGAGATTGCTGGGGAGGGTTCCCTGTGACTTGTTGCTCCCTGGGTAAACCAAAATTGGGGGTTTTGCACATGATGCTTGTTACTCATCACATGACAAACTGCAGTCCTGGTTACCATGACCTTTCATTCATTGAGCTAACTTAATGAATGTGTGAATAGAGCTTTGCAGACTTAATCATTTTTTAGTCCTTGTGATTATTTTGCTCTCTGTATCCTTTAGTGTCTAAGATCCATGTTTTATAATCTCAGGTCCCTCATTCCCAGGGTTTGCATGAACAGGCTGCCCAGTGGGGAGAGAGGAGAATTAGGTGTTCATGGATGCTTACTCAAAGAGAGACAGACATGTGATCCTTCAATCAGCTCAATGTGCTTAATCATGCCAACCTCCAAGCTGACCTAAAAGCCTGACCTCCCATGAACAGGTGTGTCCACCATTGCAAAAACTGGGCTGATCATAGGTGGGCACTAAAACACAGGTGTCCTTTTTGCATCCCATGCAAAATTGCCACAGTGTAAGATCCTATTTTATAATCCCCTAACACTTTTTTTTTAGACTAGGTCTCGCTGATTTTGCCCGTGAAACCGCAGGCTCACGTTGCCCAGGGTACCACAGACTCATGCAACCCCCAGCCTCAGCTTCCCATGTAGCTGGGATTACAGGCGCACAACACCACGCCTGGCTGTTTCCCTAACACTTACAGCCCTGACCTTTACGTATTTGCATCAGACCCAGACTTACAAAGCACATTTTTTAACTTCATTGGACCAATGTAATTACAAGCAACCATCTTTTCATTTCAGGGAAATCCTCCCCCATATCACTGCAACTACATGGCTCCAGGGAAAACTGGGCCCAGGATGCAAGTCCTACTGCACCCTCTGCTGGCCCAAAGGGGCATTAGCATGGAGATTTCCCCCAGCTCCAGCAAGAGTTCCAGTCATTCTTCTTGACCCCTTGTGTCTACCTCACTATATTGATGTCAAGTTTCCCCAAAGCTCAATTTATGGGAAAACAAAAGCCTTGAATTGAGCCAAACCTCACAATGCACTAGATCAGCCTCTATGCTAACCAGGGTTCTCTTCTCCCTTGTCCTCACTGAAACTCAGCAAGCTGACGGTTGGACTATTTCTGAAACAGTCCATGGCAGAGTCATTATAAGAGCACAGGTTCAGCCAAAATCTTTGAAGCGTTCAGAATACATCTGCAGAACAGCTAACTCATGTGCAACATAGCTCTCAGACTCTTATCAAAACAAACCAACTTAAAATTTCAAAAATTTCTGGAACCACCAGCTTTGTAACGAAACTTCCTTAGTGGCTCCCAGAGGATGCCTAGAGCCATCTTCTAGGCCTAACCCAGGTGCCCTATATCCCCTAACCTCAGTAGAGTTAAAGGGTCCTCAGTGGCAGACAACTCAAAAGGTATTTTCACTAACACCTCTGACAGGGTGGGGTGTCTGTCCAAGTGACTGGTCCTAACCTCCTCAGAATTCACCCTGGTCACACAGAGAATTCAATCTCAGTATCAGAGCCCTGGACCTGGACTTTACAGCTCTTACATATCCTAGGAGTGTATCTGAGCTCTGGTCACGAAAACCTGTAGATTTGATTAAGCCTTTTAACGCAGCAAGTACTTGTTTGCTGAACAAACTCAAACGTCCTCATCTGAAAAAGGCTGTCCAAGGCTGCTCCCCACAGGTGACTGCCACAGGGAGGCATTGTGGATATCACATCTGCAGACTGCCCCACAGACTTACCTCTGAGAACTTCCCGTCGCCGAACCACTGGACCCACCGCATGCCGGACATGGCCTGGCGCTTGGAGGTGGCCTTCCAAGACACCACCATGGCAGGCCACCAGGAGAAGCCCTTGATCTTCCCCCACACGAGGTCCCCTATTCCAAACTCCTTCCCATCCTGGAAGAGAACCACATGAAGCCATGAGATAGACCTCTGGCCAGACCTCTAACACTTAGCGAAGCATATGGGCATGAGGCTACCTTAACCCGGACATCAAAACTCACAGAAAGTAGCCTGAGAGAAAAATTCCATTCCACCATAGGCCAAAGTGATCACACCATTGAGTGCAATGATCAGCCTAAAATGCAAAATGACCTTTGACCTTAGGCCTCAACAACTTACCAGAAGATGTGAAATGCTCATGGCTAAGTCATTAGCTTATACCTTTGCAGTATGTAGTAATACGATCTACTCAAGAAACATATATAGCAAGAATTCCATACAGGATAAATGAACACACACTGACAGCCAGGCATGAAGAACAGAAGTTTCCTCTCTTGGTTAAATTATGTAGAGCATGAAATGCTAAATAAAGGAGAAAGTGTCTGTGATTCAGTTAAAATAAAAACAGGATCATCTCGCAGATTATAGATGCAAACTAGGCACAAGTCTCCTATCAAGGTATAACAATTTAAGAGTGAGCATCAGTGAGCAGGCAGTATCTAACCCAGGTACTTGAGTCTTGTCTGGCAGGGAAAGTTCATTTTCCAAGGCGGGGTGGGGTGGGGGGATGGGACACAAGGGTAATGAATATACACAGGTAGAAATGTCCATGGAGAAAAGACTTTAAATATCCTAGTACGACCATAGCAATAGTCACCCATTCCTTCTGCTTGCCCTTCCCAGTGTACCTGATACTCCATGCTGTCTGCATCTTTACCCTCTGTGTCCACCTGTGGGGGCTCCAGGTTCTCTGGCTGGCTGTCCTGAGCCAGGTGAAGATATGGGGTGCTGCTGCTCTGGGGAACCACGTCATCCTCTGTGAGATCAATGGTGAGGTAGGGGCTGCTGGGGGACGGCCATGGTGTGCTAGCTGAGGACGCTGAGGCTGCCCGTCGCCTCAGAGACTGTGGACAGAAGGACATAACACTTAGGCCCCAGCGAACAAGGTGGGAACCAGGTGGGTGACCAGACATCAGTGGTAACCCTCAGCTGCTTCCCCGGCCAGCAGAAAGAGTGGAGACATGAGCTAGAACAGAGACCAAGAACGAGTTCCAGAAACAAGGAACTGGTGGAAGAAACAGAACCAGTGACAAAGGCATCAAAACCAAGAGTGAGGTCTAGAAGAGTTAAGCCCAGCCAGGCCACACCAGGTTTCCTTCTGGGCTGGCTGTGTTGTGTGCCCAACCTTAGGGCAGGAGGGGAGGGCTGCTGTGACACCAGGGCCCCTCCAGATTATGTACAGAGAACATGAGCTAATTTCCAGGAAAGCCTGCATCCAGGTCAGAAGCACCAGCCTCAGGAAGCTTACCCAGCACCCAGGAGAGGACAGGCAAGGTCCTGAGGAGGAGGAGCATGGACAAGGAGCAGATCACAAAGGGGATACGCTGGGTGGTGGACGGAGAGTGAGTTAGACCTCCCGACACCCTGAAGAGTAGGAGTAGGATCTGAGTGTCGGGGGAACCAACCCTGGTGGTAGTGGTAGCTGGGAACTCCACTGGGACTGGGGACTCGTCCACGTGATGGCGGCCCTGCCGGCCTCGGGTGGAGCGTGGGGAGGGCCTGTGCCTCTCCCAGCTGGAGGCACTGTTTCGGGTTCGGACCTGGAAGCAAGAGAGGATCAGCACAGGGACTTCAGTGACTGGGAGTTCGGGGTCTCGGGTAGGGGGCCAAGAGGATGGCACTTGAGAGGTAGCCAAGCAGGTGAGGCCTCTGTCCTAACTTCACCCCCAAGTCCCCAGGGAAATGGGGCAGGGAGCTAGGGGAAGGAGGCCTGCTGGGCTGTCAGTCACTCCACCTCAGATCTCACGCACTGCCTAATGAAGCTGAAGCTGGCACCTGCAAATTGGATTGAAAAATGAAATCAAGTTTACTGTAAACCTTACTTTTTTGTCCCGAGAAAGTATTAAGCCAATTGAGTTTTTCTGAAAAGTACTGAAATGCTCGTAATGGCCTGCACTTGGGTATTATAGACCCAAGTTCAAATCTGAGATAAGAAAGCTCATGTAGGGAGATGGGAGAGGGGAGGGAGAAATCAGGGAAGGGATGAGGACAAAAAAATCAAGAGGAGGGTTCACGGGTAAAGGGGGGAGGGCCCTGGGAAATAATACAATGACATAATATAATTTTATATATATCTACACATACATAAGCATAAATACGTTAAAGTGATAGATAAAAAACATTAAACATTTTTTTAAAATCGAAAAAGGAAAAGGAAAGCTTATGTTTAACCTCAGGCATTATTTACCGCACCCTCCAACTGCGTAGGCGGCAAGACACACATCCGGGCTGGGAGGGGATTGTGCATTGCGGCTGCCCAGGTATGCCTGCGCCCAAAGGGCTAGGCAACATGCACGGTAACTGCCTCCCCAATCCAGCCCTCAGACTCAGGGGAGCCAGGGCCTAACCCCAGAGTGTACCCTGTGTAATTGATTACTGAACCAATCACCTGTCTACTATCACACCTGGGTAGTTCCAAGGGTGCTCCCCCTCCCTAAGAAGCTGTGATAAACTCATGGCTTCTTGCTATCCCTTGACAATGTTAACAATCGCTCAAGTTCCCTGCAGCAAGACCCAAGGCCTGGCTTTCACAGGCCTCTGTGACTAACGTGTGTGGGTGGCTGGGAGGGCAACTTACAGCTGGGCTTTCAGACCGAGTCCTGGTTTCACGGAAAAGTTTTGGCATCACTGGGGTATCGGAACCATCTCCATCGTCCCCTTCATCTCCATCACCAGTCAGATCCTTCACAAATGGAGCACAGGAACTTGAGAATGTCATCAGATCATTTAACAAACAGACATGGAACGTGCAGTCAATGGTACTTAAGAATTTCACAGCACTGGCCCAAGGGACATAATATTTAACTGCCTGATTTTGTTCCACACAGAATCTACCACCACTGACGCAACAGGATCATGATTATAAGACCTCCCTGAAAAACAAGTGGCGTCAAGAAATGGGATAGAAAACCACATGCGGCGAGCCAGTAAGCTTCAGCCTATGAAGCTGCCAGGGCTAGGGATCATGGTTCGAGTCCTGCCTGGGGCCCCATAGTGAGACCTAGTTCCAAAAAAATAGCTGGGTGTGGTGGCGCGCGCCTATAATCCCAGCTACCTGGGAAGCTGAGGCTGGGGATTGCTTGAGTCTGTGGTACCCCGGGCAAGGTGAGCCTGCGGTTCCATGGGCAAAAATAGTGAGACCTAGTCTCAAAAAAAAAAAAAAAAAAAAAAAAAAAAGGAAAAAAAAAAAAAAAA
>PVHY01020245.1:0-25898 GCA_004024945.1 Uropsilus gracilis | reverse complement strand
GGGGGGGGGGGGGGGGGGGGGGGCCTGCGGGGGCGCCGCGAAGCTAAGCCGAGCGGCCGGAGGGAGCCGGCGCCTCCGCGTACCGCACGGGAGCGTCGCGGCCCGGCCCGCCGCGGCGGAAGGTAGGAGCGTGGCGGCCGCGAGAGCTGGGGCAGGGGCGCGGAGCGGTGGGACGGGGCGGCCACGGTGGGCTCGCGGGGCTCCGGTCCTCTCCCCGCGCTCCCGGCGCCCCCCCCGGCCTCGGGGGGCGCCCGGTGCCCCGCCCGGCGGACACTGGGGTTTTTGGGGAGCCCCGCCGGTCCCCCGCCGTGGGAGAGGGACGGGGGTGGTGGAGCGGAGCTGAGGGGCTCCCCTCTGCTCCCGTCGGGGGCGCCTCTGTCCTGGGACAGAGAGCGCCCCGAATCCAGGAGGAAAGGCGGGGCGCCTTAGTCACTTCGCCAGCGCGTTGGTCCGTGAGCTTGAACTTGGAGGACGTTGCCAACTGGTTTGCGTTTGTGCGTTTTGATTCTTCACAGAGCCTTACAAGCGCAGTAAGCCAGTCGACATCAGGTCGTCGTTCAGTCACCCGCAGAGCGGATGATGGGACTATGAGTCAGGGGCTCTGGGTTTCTGCCAGGACCCACATGACCCGCGGTCAGCGGCCTGGGGTTCTTTTGCCGTAATCCTGGGGGGCCCCTGGGTATTTTGAGGTCAGATGACATGAGTGGAGAGTGCTCCACGCGTGTCAGGTGTTGTTGCCTGTGGCCCAGCAACGTGCACCTTCGTGCCAGGCATCCAGTAGGCACGCGGTAAACCTTTACCCTAAAGCTAGTGATTCACTTGTCCTGTTTCCGATAAGGTTCTGAATCTTTGTTTACTGTGTAAATAAGTTAAGCTCTTTCCCCACAAATTCAGCATTGTTTCCATTTTTAACTGACTAATGGACTTTTGTAGAATCCCACATACCTGTCCCCTGGTTATTGAACCATTGACCACTAAGATTGGTAGCAGTGGGATGATGATGTACTCTTCTTCACTTGCGGAAATAGGTGCAATTTAAATTACCTTGGAAAGTAGCTGGGGTTTCTGCCTGCTTCTCATCAAGACTTTCCTTTGCCGTTTGTAAGTTGAGAGACTTCTAGGAAGATTCAAGTTCTCCAAAACAAAATCAGAGCAAGACTGCTGTTTGTTTTGGTACAGCTTTTATTAGAGACATTTGCTTTACTTTCTACAGTATTCTGAGCTACTAGGGAGGGGGAGGAGATTGGAGTGTGTTAGGAGATGGGGAGAGGAAATATAAAAGCGAATAGCAGTTTGTAAGCTGTAAACTTTCACTGAGGATATTTGAAGGCAGGTTCTGAAGTAGTTTCCCAGGCAGAAACCAGGAAATGTAGTAGTTGTGTTTCTTGGCCTTTAGTTGTGTGTGTGTTGATTATGGCAACAGAAATTGCAATGCAATATAGAGGAAGAATGTTAATTTTTATGATGTGACAATAGGCAGTTTTTTTAAGTGGAACATTATGTTTTAAATGATCTGTAGTGAATTTTACAGACAAGAATTTTAGACCACTGGTTCCAAATGTCACTTGAATGGAGAAGTGGAGGAAAAGTTCCAAGCGAATATTATAATTCTTGTTTCAGTGAAAGATGGGTGTTTTGAAACTGCCTTAAAACACCAATAATAAGCTTATACTGACTATAATATAAATTTTGGTATGATTTATACTTTGTTGGCCTTGGAGTTCTGAAGACTTATACTCACATTACTTATTATTGACCACCCATTATACTCCAAGGCAGGTGTAGCACTGACATTATACTTATGTATAGACAGGATAGAATTTCTTTCATCTGGGAGATGACACTCTATGAAGTGAGCTAAAATAAGTACCTGACATGGCTGTTCTTTAAAGTTGATAGCATCAACCAGTATTTTTGGAACCTTTACTGAACGAGGCAGTGTTCTAAATTCTTTACATGCATTGGCTCAATCCTTAAGCAACACCATGCTATTATCATCTCCTCCTATGGAGACAGGTGAGGTTGAGTAACTTGCTCCTATCAAACAACGTAGGTAACAGAGATAGGATTTGTATCTGATAGTTGGACTTCAGAAATCCTGATCTTAACCTCTGCACTCTACTGAGTTTCCAATGTTGTGAATAAAATACAGTTGAAATCTACTGGATATTTAAAAGAGAGTTCTGTAAAGAATTTCAAAAAGAAAGACACAGAGAGAAACTGGTATTGCAGGATGTAGATGAAGGCATGTCCAAGCTTCCATTTAATTATGCTTTGTTTGTAAGAGCATTTTCCCCCTGGTGAATGACATGGGACTCTTTGTTTTTTAGCTATCAGTCACTCAGTGACTATAATTATGGCATTATCTGAATACGTGAAGTGGCTATGTCCCAATGAGAAATTTAAATATCTGTTCACAGGCCATCAGTTAAATTTAATATTGCCTTTGATAAGCTATACCCAGACATATAAATAGGTCCCTACAATTCGGTGTGATAAAGAGTTATGGCAAAGAGGTATAAGTAACCTAAGAGGAACACTGGATGAGGAAAAGTAATTCTCTGTATGGTGGAGAGATGACGGTCCCCTATTTGAATTTGAGTTTTGAAAGATGAATAGGAGTTTGCTGAGTTGGAGAGGGAATGGAAGGAATGGAGGAAGATCAGGATGTCGAGGAATGTGTTGTGGTCTTTTGGAGTGTTTAGAGGTGAGTAGTTGGGTTATGGGGAGTGATGTCTGGAAATAGGCTAGAAAAAAGACTACAGAGCTTGGTGCTGTCTTTGAAATTGCTAGAAATGAGGTTAGTGTGGGTTCCAGTGTGTCTCCTTTGGAATTTTTTTTTTTTAAGACTAGGTCTCGCTGGTTTTGCCCATGGAACCGCAGGCACTCGTTGCCAAGGGTACCACAGACTCAAGCAATCCCCAGCCTCAGCTTCCCAGGTAGCTGGGATTACAGGCGCATGCCACCACACCCAGCTATTTTTTTGGAACTAGGTCTCGCTACTGTCCCCAGGCGGGACTCGAACCGCAATCCCTAGCCCCGTCTGCTTCATAGGCTGAAGCTTACAGGCACGAGCCACCGTGCCTGGCTCCTTTGGAGTTATTGATGATTCTGTCCAGTTTGGCAAACAAGCTCTTTCACTGAAGAGTATAGTGTGGAGGGTAGTTTTAATACTTGGAAGTACAGGATGTATTGTGAAACTTACAATTAGGAAAGTGAAAAGTCATGACTGAGGAAAAAGGCTGCTATTGCCAGGTGTGAGGAGCCTGTGTGTCATGGTGAGGACTTTGGACTTGATTCTAAAGACAATGGAGAACCAGGGAAGGATTTTCGGTAATTGGGACAGATAACAAAGCCTTGGTGGTCTGGCATGGATGCTGAGTTGGATGGAGAGGCAGAAGGTGGAAAGATTAGGTCACACAACTATTGCTAAAAAGCAGTCCAGATAAGAGAGAAGAGCTGCGAGCAGGAAAACAGTCATAGAGATAGAGAGAGGGTTGATGCTGAAAGTGTGGAACTTAGAGGGGTTAAGAATTGATTGAAGGTAACAGAAAAGTTAAGGACTTTATTCCTGAGCTAAGAAAATGCTGGGTCGAGGACTCTGCCTTCTTAATATGATTGTTTGAGCTATGAACATGTTGAGTTTGAAGTGTCTGGAACAGTCAGGGGAAGATGTCAAAGAGATCCTGAGGCCAACAGAGCTTGTGTAAGTGGAAGGGATGATTTTGTTTCACATAGTTTTATCTTCTAAGTTGTGATTATAAAACCAGGAAATGGATTTTACTACAATGTCAAAGAACTTCTTACATTCAAATGAATCCTTTTTTTAAAAATTTCTCTTGGGAGTAATTTTTTCCAACATAGATCCATCGAAGAGATACAAAGGCAAATAGTAAATGCTATGGTGAGAACACCCAATTCACTGTATTAATAGCAGACAAAATAGGCTCCTGGGCAAGGAAAAGTAATGGAAAAAAGGCATTTCAGAGAGATAATCGAATCGGTTCATCAAGAAGATCTAGCCATTCTAAATGTTTTTGCAGCTAATAACAGTTTCAAAATGCAAGAAACAGAAAAGTGTCAGAATTAAAAGGGCAATTGGACAAAATCTACAGTTTTAGTGAAAATTTCATCATTATTAGTAGTAGTAATTGTTAGAAACAGATAATAGTGTGTTTATTGGAAGTCAGATGTTTAGCTGAAGACAAGAAGGCGAATTAATAATTTTCCTTCAAAGTTTAACTGAACAAATAGCATATCTGTGGTGTTTTTCTGGGTGAATGTCATGATGTGCACAGTGGGCGTGGGGTATGGATGTATGTGAGCATGTGTGTATTCTTGCTGCTACTTAAAAAAGAATGTGCTTTCACCCCCTCCTTTTTATTTTTCCACTGGAATAAAAGAACAGCAACAAAAATCTCCAGCTGTTTAGGGTAGTTTTGAATTGGTTACTTAGCAATATGAGCATAATTTTGTATTTAAATATTTATCTGGATTCTTTGATACTCTAATTAAATAAGAGTCTAATTAAGACTGATGATTACAGGGCCTGCTGGAAGGAAATGGCACGACTTTATCTGCAACAGGACTACTGCAAATCCCCCTTAGACCATGAGGGGTAACCTGGGGCCGAAGGGACCATTACGGGAATTAGAGTGACCATCAATTTGATCACTGTCGTAATGTGACGCTTATCATTGCAGCTAATTATTTGACTAACGTGATTCAACGTCAAACTGGGTTTTATCTGCCTTTGGTAAAAGTGGTGAAGATGCAATGACAGTGTTCTATTTTTGAGCTTTCAGTTCATTCTTCATGTGAGATATTTTTAAGAGTTTTATGTTCATTGTAATTTAATAGTGAATGGAATGAATTTGTCCATACAATTTATTATTTAATTATCAGAAGAAAAAATGATAATTTTTTCTTTTTGAGGAAGTGGTGACTTAAAAAAGTTTTGAGGAAGTGGTAACTCAAAAGGCTTATAATGAAGATTATTTAAAATGTGGGTTTGTCTGATGCACAGGACCTAAGTGATGGACTGTGTATTTGTATTAATATTGCAAATGAAAGATGAAAAACTTTTAAAAATGATGCTTGGAAAAATAACTTTTCAAAGAAAGAAAAAACATAAAATTTTCTGTTTCTTTTTTATTCAGGGGCCATTTCTGAGAAAGATTCTTGATTAATGAATGAATACTGAGACTTCCTTATCAATAGCATAAGAGAAAAATGACTTCATATCTTTTGAAAAAAGTGTTCATTTAGAATGGATGGTTACAGTCAAGATATTTGATAATAAATCAGCTGACAATTAGCAATTGCATCTCATAGTGATGCTATTTTATATGGAAAAATTAAAGAGTGCTTATAAGGTATCACTCTTTAATCAGTCTGGTGCTGATTTTGCAATCCAAATTGATGGAATCACTGATTGTACCAATTGTACTCTTGCTTTTGGTGAGTCAACTATAGTAATAAGATAATAAATAAGAAAGACTTTCCTGTCTCATTTAAATATAAACACCACTCTATGAGCATCCATCCAGAATTTTAATAATGAATCGTTGAAACACATAAGTTAGACTGGGAAAAAACATGAAAAGTGATTGTAACTAAATGGAGTAACAAGAGTAGGAAATATAGAGGAGTTATTTAAACATTGTTTGAAGCTGCTGATAATAATACCCACAGTTAGGTTTATTGAGTATTTCCTCAGAGCAACCAAGGAGAGGAAGGTTTATTGAGTATTTCCTCAGAGCAACCAAGGAGAGGAAGGGAGGGCTGGAAAAGAAGAGATGTGCAGGGTGTAGTCAAAGCAATGCCACTGAAAGGGTCATCCTCTGTCCTCCTCCCTCCTGAGTATTGGCCACTGAGCCCTCCTTGGAGCTTTCCCCCCAGCAGAAGCAGCAGGCTGGGCTTGAGCAAACACACTGTCCAGCAGGCCATGCCTGGGCTCTTTCTGTTCCATTTATTCTAAGGATTCAGAATGCTGTTGGTGAGAGCAGGCGCTCTGGGAACGAGGACTCCAGGGCTGGCCAGAAGCAGGTTTACCAGTCCCGATACTGATACTGACTCAGCAGATTCACATCTCAAGGCTGAGCGCCCTGCTAGGGAGTTAAGGGTTTATATACCCTGTACGCGCTCTGGTGTGCGAGGGGGAGGAGGGGGCTGTCACTGGTGCTAGTACAAGACCTGACATGGCAAAGACAGAATGAGGAAGATTCAAGGAGAAACTGGGCTGCAGACCAGTAAACTGAGTCAGTCAGTCATGGGTTGTTAATCTAGCCCCCTGGGCTGCATTTCTTAGGTCACTGGGCCTCAGCAGACTTCAGCTGATCATGCTTCACTTGGTCGTCATGCTTCGTCTGAAGTATTGTTTCATACATTGATGAGCTTTGGTGTGCATGAGAGACCCTCTGGATTTTGTCACTGTACTGAAAGACATTGAAAGTTGTTAATCAGCCCAGGCACGGTGGCGTGCCTGTTGTCTAAGCGCTGGGACATAAGAGGCTGGGAGCTTGAGTTCGCAGGTTTGAGGCCGCCCTGGGCAATATAGTGAGACCTGGTTTTCGAAAAAGCAGCTGGGCACCATGGCGGACACCTGTAATCCCAGCTATATGGGAGGCTGAGCCTAGGGATTGATTGAGTCCCCGGTACCCGAGGCAACATGGTAAGACCTAGTCTCCCCCCCCTCCCCAAAGAAAGTTGTTAATCAGGCTCAAGAAGGCTTGCTGAATAGCCACAGTTTTTTTGTTTCTGTTTTTTAAGTGCTTTGTCATTCGTAGCTAATTATACCCATTTACTGTGACATGGTCATATTGGATAATTGTTAAGAGATAAGGAGCTAAACAGATTGTGTGAATCTAGACTTTTTCTAGAGGGAAGGTAGTTCATTTGGCAGGTATTTCCCAGTAGTTTTGAAAAACAAGACTTGCATATTTAGCTGATTTTTTTTGGCAATCGAGGGGAGTAAAATTTGAAGCTAAGGATTGCAAAAGACATTGTTATAGCAAAAACTTTCCTCCTAGCCACTTTCAAACGTTGTTGCTGTTACCTCTGGAAGAGAGCATTATCAGTGAAGAAAAATTGAATGAAATAAAGTAGCGAGGTATTGAAAAATCTCATTTGTCTCTAAACTTTCCACGATTATTTTCTTGAAAAGACATTTAAAGTGCCTAGAAACATCTGGCCGTAAGACTTGCCTGCTGTCAATGTTGAAGTTCAGTGTGCGTTGGAAGAAGAAAATGAATTCTTGCAGCTTAGTTCTTTATTCTCTCCGAAGAATGAGCCCTTGACGTTGCTCTTAACGTTTTGTTTAAGACCAAAGACTTTCCACTGCAGAATAGGAAGAGTGTCAGGCTATTTTTACCATTCACATCAGCTTATTGTTTCAGCATGGATTTTCAACCCTGACCCAATTTAAAGCAGAAGAATAAGAGACGCGTGAGCCTTGTGAGCACCATCCTGTGTTTTCCAGATTGAAATGAATCTATGAAGAGGAAATGTCACCATTTCGTTATTTTGACTATTTTCTAATTTTAGCGTTGCTTTGGGGATTTTTTAAAGGTATTTAAATAATGGCAAAGGGCGGTTTGATGCTAACTTCATGTGTTACTTTATATGTGTGGAAAGGGTAACTCCTGTTTTGTGAAACTCCTGTTTCAGGTATATGTGTATATTAGAATCAAGTGTTTCCTTTAGAAGAATCCATGAAACACTGGCCTGTAGCACAGGAGAAAGAATTGTTTTCATAGGTAAGCCTTTCCTCCCCCAGGTAGACTCCTGTCCCTCAGTGATGTACCTGTGGGAGTGTTTATTATTTATTTGTTTGTTTGTTTACAGACTAGGTCTCACTATGTTGCCCGGGGTAGTCCCGAACCCGCGGACTCAAGTGATCCCTAGTCACAGCCTCCTGAGTAGCTAGGATTTCAGGCACGCACCACCGTGCCTCTCTATTTTTTGAGACTAGGTCTCGCTATGTTGCCTGGGGTAGTCTCGAACCCACAGACTCAAGCGATATCTAGCCTCAGCCTCCCAAGACTGGGATTAAAGGTGCATGCCACCGCATCTGGCTAGTGTTTATTCTTTATATAAAACCATACCATCCCTCCGGCTGCCTCTGCTCTCTCTGATTTGATATCCTCCCCAGGAAAATCTGATTGCTCAGCCCATCTCTGTGGACATGATAGGTTCTTGCTTTGTGTTCATTACTTCCTCCCACCCCAGAGTCTCCACGCAGGCGCGCATCTTTCACCCAGGCCCTGAAAGGCAGCCTTGCCCTCTTACCACCAGCGTCCTTGGCTTCACTGTTTTTTTTTTTTTGAGACTAGGTCTCGCTATTTTTGCCCATGGAACCGCAGGCTCACGTTGCCCGGGGTACCACGGACACCAGCAGTCCCCAGCCTCAGCTTCCCAGGTAGCTGGGACGACAGCCCGCACCACCACGCCCAGCTAGTTTTTGGGACTAGGTCTCGCTGTATTGCCCCGAGTGGGACTCGAACCACAATCCCCAGCCCCAGCTGCTTCATAGGCTGAAGCTTACAGGCATGCACCACCATGCCTGGCTTTGACTTTGTTCTTGACCAGTCCGCAGCACACGGAGAGGCCAGGCATGGCATTGCGCCCACTGGGTTTCCTATTATGACCCTGCTTTGCTCACTCTTGTGCCTCATTCTGGGAAGAATAATCTGAATTATTGTTTCATACACTGATAAGCTTTGGTGTGGCTGGGAGACCCTCTGGATTTCTCAACTGTACTGAGAAACGTTGAACCTTGTTAGTCATGCTCATGGAGGCTTGCTGAGCAGCCACATTTTTAAAAAGTGCTTTGCTATTCGTAGCTAGTTACACCTACTTATTGTCACACTACCGTGTTGCATAGCTGTTAGGAGATAAGAAGCTAAGCAAAGCCGGGCACAGTGGTGCATGCCTGTAAGCTTCAGTCTATGAAGCGCCTGGGGCCAGGGATCGCTGTTCGAGTCCCGCTCGGGGCAACACAGCGAGACCTAGTTCCAAAAAATAGCTGGGCGTGGTGGCGCATGCCTGTAATCCCTGGGAAGCTGAGACTGGGGATCTCTTGAGTCTGCGGTACCCTGGGCAACATGAGCCTGCGGTTCCACGGGCAAAAATAGTGAGACCTAGTCTCAAAAAAAAAAAAAAGAAGAAGAAATCAAGCACATTGTGTGAATCTCGTGGAAAGGCAGTCTCAGGCCCAGCCTCTAGGGTCCTGCTTCCCAGCTTCGGTGGAGTGTCTTGCTATTCATGTGACAACTCAGCTCATTTGCGAGCAGCTCTTACAGATGCTCTCCGTCAGCAGCTAGACTTTTTTTCTCAAAGCGTAGCCTGGTCTTTTGCATTTTCAGAGATGAAGGTACTTTGGACAGAACAGCCTTTGCCGTTGGCTATTTACTGTGGGAAGATTCTCTTTCCGTGGCTTCCATGGGTTTTATTCCTCCTCCTGGTATTTTCTTCCATCTCTTGTCTTGAATTATCCCCTTCATGGCTTCAGTTATCTACTCTCCCTGTCAGAAACTGACCCAGGATTTCCTAGAACTGAACTGTCTTGGTATTGTCATGTTTCCGAAGGTTATAGAACTGAATCCCAATAGAACATCATATTCTGTTCAAGTTATTCTTAAAAATAACATGTGAGTTCTGTAGTAACTTTGTGAGGGATGGTCAGAAATGCGCCTTTTTAAAAAAGTACACATGAAAGCCACACCCAGAGGCCGCAGCACGGCAGGAAGACTGAAATCAAAAGACTAGCCAGCCCAGCAGTGAGGAGACTGAGGGGCACCTGGGATCCCTATGCTGCCGCTCGGCATGCAGACTGACCCATGCCACCAAGAACCTGTGACTATGCACATTCAACCTCCAGCCCAGCCCCCTTGTCCCCGGGTGATACCCAGGAGAAACAAGTGGTTCTGTAGGTCAGAAACACATACAAGAAATGGCGACAGAGTTCTGCATAATTGCCACCACCTAGAAATACTCCCTGACTGTCAGCAGGAGGATGGCTAAGTACCAGCGTTTTCCTTCTGATGCAGTAATATCCAGTATTAAAAAGGGAGAAGAAAAAGCCCTGCGGCTTTTTTCTTAGAACATACTGGTCCTGGATGAATTGTACGGATTCTATTTTGTGCAAAGGAAACCACACACAAGGGGATACACACCCGTGATGTTGTGTAAAGGAATGTTAACAACACGTAGAACTCATCCGTGGATAGAAATTGGAGGGGTCCGTCCCTCCGAGGGGATGGTCGTTGACTGGGAAGGGGGTGTGAAGGATCCTTCTCAGGAAGTGGGGAGCGGTTGCAAAGGTCAAAGGCTGCACACTTAGGACTAGTGGATTCTGTGCTTGCTTTAAGTTACATTGAGAAAAAGAGACCTACAGGTCTTAGAAAACACTCAGCAGATAATAAGCGGTTTGTAGATCATTGTTGTTGGTGCCTTTGTCAGGAGTGCCTCTTAGATTTGTTCCTTTGGTCAAGGCCTTCTCATTTGTCAAATCTCATTTACTAACAAACTGCCTTGAATTATATATATATATATATATATATGTGTGTGTGTGTGTGTGTCCAGTGTGTTTGCATTTTATTTGCATGCATGATTTTCTAACAAGGCATAGAATAGTGAAAAGTATCCAAATAACTGCTTTCAAATGACAGCTTGGCCACTTTTAACCACTTTTACCTTTGAGTCTCTATTTTATTATCCAAATGATGATGATACTGCCAGTTCAGGATAGAATCTTTCTTTGCTTACTCTTATACCCATTCTTCTAAATAATAGCACTTCATATTTTCACTGGGCACATTGCAGAATAAAAGGACAAGGACTCTTTTTCTTAGCCTGACATGCATCTAGTCCATGTGACTAAGTCCTGGTCAGCTAGTAAAAGTGTTATATGGGGCTCTCAGGAATGTCACATCAATCGAGCTGCCCTTTCTTCCTTCCTGCTTCCTGCAGTGGGGGTGGACTCGCCAGAGCACCCACACCTGGCTGTGACGGTGACACCTCGTGTATGTGCACTACAAAGTGCTTGTGAAGCCAGAGCCATATGCTGAGGATGACAGAATAGGAATTCAGGAGGAACAGTGATGCCACCTTAAACTTCCTCTTTGCTCTTTTTAAAGTGGCAGAGAAACAAACATCTCCTTATTTAGCAAACATTGGTTCAGACACCACTCTTTTAAGTTCTTTGTGCCCAAACTTAACCCTAACCACATACTACCCTGAAGAGGGGCTGTGAGAATTGAGGCAGTGAGACTGAAGTGAATCTACCTGTAGTAGATTCAATTCATTATTTATTCAGATAGCCTTAATAAAGCTTAACTACTTTCGTGGCTAATTTAATTCTCACAAAGCCTTATATGAAATGGGTGCTTAGAAAGTATTTGATGAACCTTTTAAAGTATAAGTTTTTTTTGATACAATTCCTATACAAGTGGCATTTCTTTTTTAAAATATATATATTTTTATTATAGTTGTCACTCGGAGATAATAATCACTGCTAACATTTTGATACATAACTGTATTCACTTTTAACTTCCATTAATTTATTCATGCAGATTTTAAGATAACTTACACTACACAGTCTTTTATAGTCTTATTTTACTTAATAGATCTTGAAAATGTTAAAACTTGATAAACTTGTATGGATTTACCATAGTATGCTTAATAGTAGTTTCTTGTTGGAAAACTGTTTTCAATTTCACAGTATGCTAGCTCTGTCTTGCATATATCTATATTTGTGAACTTGTCTATTTCCTTAGGATAAATTATTGGAAATGATATTTCTGCATCATCATGTGTGTTCATTCTTCAAACATCTGAGTTTTGCTTAATATAGCAAAATAGAAAGAATAGAGAATAGAACAAAAGTCTCATTCACTACCCAGACTGTTTTCACTTTAAAAAGGACAATAGAGCCGGATGTGGTGGCGCACACCTATAATCCCAGCCTTGGGAGGCTGAGGCTAGGAATCACTGGAGTCTCCGGGTTCAAGACTACCCCGGGCAACATAGTGAGACCTAGTCTCAAAAAATAGCTGGGCATGATGGCATGCTCCTGTAATCCCAACTACCTGAGAGGCTGAGGCTAGGGGTCATTTGAGCCCACAGGTGTGGCACTACCCTGGGCAACATAGCAAGACCTAGTCTCTTTAAAAAAGAAAAAAGACAGTGGAACATTACATAATCCTGACCTAAAAAAAAGATTATAGACACTATAAAAAGTTATTAAACAAAGAATAAAAACTCAGCCCTGTTAATAATTTCTTACACACCTACCATAATTCAGTAAGTGATGTCCATGAAATTCAATCCCATAAAACATTGAGTCATGTTATAAGGATAATGAAAAAAAAAATCTGGTAATTTGAAACTATGCCCGAGACTATGAAAATGCCCATGTGAAGACGGTGAGCCTTTCACCAAATACTTACTAAGCTGAGAAAACCGGAAGGATCACAAGATGGCACTTACTAGCCTTCCCCTACCTCCGCTCTGAGGAAGAATCCAGCTGGCCCACCCGACCCCCTCCAACCCCCAGTTCAAAAAAAAGAGGGCAGAAGACAGGAGTCATTTGTGTAGCCCCCGAATCCACGTCTTCCTGCAGCGTGTGTCTGTGTGGGAATGGGTTCAATGTCCCCTGTCTACGGAGAACGAACTGCCTGTCTACTGGACAATCAGTTCTCCTCCTGCTTTGACTCTGACCATCTTTCCGGAGCTGCACAGAGACCTCTGCCAGGGTCCCTTCCATGCTGGCCTGCTGTTGAGTCCAGGTGGCGATTCGTCACGAAGTTGGTGCATCACTCAGGCAGCCGTCTTGGCCACTCACTCTGGTCCAGGCTCCTCTTTCCTATGAGGATGGTCCCCCCTCGCCTGACCTGAGCTCTGCCAACCCTAGAGGTATGCCCGGGGGCCTCACCCTGCGCTGCTGGGCAGCCCGGCTATGGGGCTATTCTCTTTGGCCTCGTGGGCCCCAGCATCCCACAGGGGCCACCCCTCCTGCACTGATGCCTCCTTCCTGCACGCGCTCCGCTGCTCCCTCAGCCTGCCCCTGGCTGCTGTGGCTCATTCCCAGCAGAGTGGATGCCGGCCTAGCGCTGGCCCACCCAGCGGCCTTCGCTGCAGGAAGGGAAGGAGGGGAGAGCTGATGATTTTCGATCTTAGCAGTAACTTCAGTGGTTACAAATGATACTGCTGGATCTGCAGGTCAGTATATTGTAGACCCGGGACTTCGTGTGTTCTAAGGGATAATGTGAGAAACAGGAGTGTTTAATAACGTGGGTACAGGTTACTTTTTCTTGCCTTGTCAAGTGAGCTAAAACAGCCTATGAATGTTTAACTTCAGTGATTTGAAAACTTGAAAAATTGGTCTTCCTGACTTTTCAGCGCTATTTATTTACTTTTTAGCTTTAGAATGAGGGAGTTACACTGTACAATGTGAAGGTACTTTTTTAGGACAACCTGCTATGATTGCAGTTTTCAGTCCTTGAAAAGGGCCACTTTTCACATAAAACTAGGAAAAAGACAGGATATAGCTACATATGTACTATAATTGCAGCTTTACTTAAAAAATGACTTTGAAAAAAGACAGGGAGGAAGTATACCAAAATATGCCAGTGAGTGTGTATAGAATTATAGGCTCTTTTTTCCCCATTTGCTCTATTTTCAGAATTTGTAAAAAGTAGTAGTGGTAGTCAGTGGCTTAAAAAACATAAAAAAAAAAAAAAAGACCTGCTTCCTTTTAGTTTCCCAGAAGTTCTTCTCCTGTTCTCCACTGTTGAACACTAGAAGAATCTTGCTGCCTTGATTTCCTGGTGTCTTGGTAAGGAAAACCTAACCAAATTTGAGTTTGTGACTTAAAAACTAGGTGTAAATTGGCTTTAAAGTAATTTGAGGCTCTTCGTTAAGTTGAAAAGTTCTAGTTGAAGACATTTACTTCTACTGTAGGGAGATTTTAAAGTATAATTTGATTGTAAAAATCATGATAAATTTCACTTCACTCGATGGGTAATTACTAACATTGCATCCACAGAATGAAGTTCTAGCTTTGTTTTCGTGTTATTAAATTGTATATGCAATTTCCTACATCGCAGCATTTTATAAAAGAGCCTCCTCTGCCAAACCGATTAATTGGACTGACCTACCTACGTGTCCTTAAAGGCGTAACTGTGAGCCAGCGCTTTTGGTGGGCCTGCTGGGAGCAGATAGCAGGCCTGTCCGCGGCGGTGCTTCAGGATACGCGAAGAGCCCTGACGGGTTATCTTGAGGCCTCAGTCTCAGGGCCTGAGGTGGGCAGGAAATGCTCCCCCTTTCCCTCAGGAGGGAGAGGAACCTACACCACTTAGTTTCTTCAAAGAAGTCCTCTCTCTCGTCCCTTCTTGTTGGTATAATTAGATTGCTGGTTCTCCACATAGAGTCTTGGAAAGCAGAAGCAGCTGGTGACAGAGAGCCGGTGACTGGTTACCGGCTTCGCACTTCTCTTTACAACGTGGAAGTATTTGACTCCTATTGTTTTGATTTTGGCCTTTGAGGCCCCACCGAAACTCCGAGAAGACAGGAAAAGTTGCATTTGGCATCCTGTTATATTAGCTGATATTATTGTTATGTCTAGGCAACGAGAAGTGACAGTGGTTAAAGGTGCCCCCTTTGGAGTAAAGCAAAAGTGTGTTACCTCCGGCAGTTTACTTGACCAGTTCAGTCTCAGCTCTTGGTCCACAACATGGAGATGATAATAATGCTCTCTCAGAGCTGCGAGAATTAAATATCATCATGAAAGTAGAGCCATTCATAGTGCTTGGTACATGCATGCACTTAATAAATAAATAATGATTATCTCATAAAACATCAAGTTGTTGTGCATACAACTATGGATCGCCCACTCGTTTTTGTTTTTCTCTTTGCACTTTATTTGCTGGAAATATTTAGATAGTGGTAATTAGTTTCTGGTTTTTTCTTAGTTATTTCTAGTTTTATTAGTTTTTAAGGTTTACCTTAACTTTTTAAAAAGACATTGTTTTTTAAGCCATTTAGTTTCCACTGTGGCTCAGGAAGGTGTAATAATGAGAAGGCTGCCTTGACTATTGGTGTGTTGGTGGGGGAACACCCCACTAGGTCACAGCCTTCTTCGGGGGGAGGAACAGTCGTGTGGGGAACTAGCCTTGTCTTTAGATTATTTGGGAAACATCTTTTAAAACTTTGGGGTTAAATGATTTACTTTCCATTTTTTCAGAGTTTCTGCATTGAGTTTTCTTAAGTCAGTTTAGCTGACATTCTTTAAAATGCTGATATTTGGCAAGTCACATCCCTGTGCTGAAACATGAGAATTATTTATTTAGTATAAATGTTTATTTAAATATTGAGTATATTGTGTTATATTGGGTATCATATTATATAAATATTTATACCAGTTATTTAAATATATATTTATGATTCATAAACATATTTACAGATTTAGAATTATTATATTTTTAAAATAAAAATTTTAATTTAAAAATTATAAACTTATAATTGTTTATAAATTTATATATTTAAATGTTTATTTAAATATATAATATGCATTATGTAAATGTATATTTATATATACATTCATGCCAAATATATAAATACTTACTATAAATATTTATTTGATATACTACATGACATTATACAATATACTAAATATTTAAGTAAATATTTAATAAAATTATTATTTTTTTAGTATAAGCTGCATGTTTCAGCCCAGGGGTGTGATTTAATCAGTGTACTAGTTAGCATAACGTGTACCACAGGCATCCTAATCTAAGAAAATTAGTTTGCTTTACTTTCACAGAAGTTTCCTAGTAGTAGGAAGAGAGAAGTCAAACTAATGGTCTGAGAAACCAGCACAGTAGTAGTGATTTGAACAGGGAGGATCGTTGTCTTGTGGATCAAGTTTGCATTCATCATCAAGTTGGATAACCCACTGCGCAAGTTAAACCACTCTCATCCTCTGTAGCTAAAACAGCAATGGTCTTTCATGCCTCTCTGCTTCAACATCAGATATTCACACCTCTGGTTCATCTGCCTTTCACACCAATGACTGATGGTGGCTCCCAAAGAAACTCCTTGGTTCATGAAGGGGAGACTCAGAGAATTACACACACACACACACACACACACACTACACACACACATGCATGGCCCTCTTCAGAGAATTACACACACACACATTACACACACACATGCATGGCCCTCTTCAGAGAATTACACACACACACACACGTGTGACCTTCTTGGATCCTGTGGATCTAATCCCAAGTCTGTGTTGGTATCTTTGCTCTAAAGTATCTCTTTGAATGTCAGTGTTATCACCTGACTTCTGAGACGTGAGGTGTGGTTCACTCAAGAGCCTGCTGCCACCTGGCTGGGCTTTTTGCATTTTTCTGTAAGTCCTGATAGACTTGACTAACTTGATGGTCAAAGCAGCTCGCTTGGGAAGTCAGTTCCCAGTTCCCATTTCCCCTGACTGTTTCCCCAGCGGCCTGTAGGGCCTCTTGGCACGGATATGTTTATGTCTGTGGTGCAATTTACCAAACTCAGGTGGTCTCTGCCTGGCTTGCTGACTGGGCGCTGGCTGAGGTTCAGCTGCGCCAGAACCACAGCCACTGTTGGAGCTTCTGGGCTTCTTGGTATGTAGGCTGAGGGCTGGTTGCCCCAACTTGCTGTGCTCCTTCCTCCCACCTCACCGCCTGCTTCGCACCTTCCCTGTGAGGCCTCTTTTGTGTCAGGATAGCGATATCAACAACTTCTGTCACCTTCTAAAAACTAGTTCCCTGGGACTACAGCTGACCATATTGTTGCCAAGAGTACATCTTAAATCTCTCACTACAAAAAATAGTAGTGCTCTGAGGTGCTGGGCATGCTCAACTGACCTCGCAGTGGTGGTGGTCTCACAGCATCAACATCTGTCAAACTGAAATCGAATGGAAAGGAGGCAAAAGCAGCTAACCAACAAACCACAGGTCCACTTCACCCATGCGTAGCAGTTGCCACTCAAATGCAATTCAACAACAGGGTTTTATGTACAAGGAAATTAGGAAAACCAAAAAGTTTTCAAAACCACAAGTGACCATTTATCTTACCCCAGTCACCATTTAGTCCAAATTCCCAAACACAGTCCAAGATGGTGCCCTTTGCCACTCCAAACTTCAAAGGCAAGCACTTTCGCGAAGTCCAATCTTTCTCTGGCATCTTCTCTTCGCTTCTTCTCTCTCCAGTGTTCCGCGCTGCTCTGCTTCTCTGCTTCAAACTTCTTCCACAATTGCTGATGCACAAATCAGCTTTCCACATCTCTGGCCATCTCCAGGTACCAGCTTTCCATGCCACCTTGCTATGGTGCCACACTCTCCACACCAGCTCCTCTTCTGCCGGTCACCATGGCTCCTTGTCACCACCAGCTCACTCTTCCAGGGGGCTTCTGCCCAGCCTGGTCACTCGGGCTATTCTTTACCCACCTGCCATTCTTGTCTCTCTTCTCCCCCAAAATTCTCTGTCTCTAGTCTCTGCTCCTTGCCCTTTTATCTCCCTGCCTCTCTCTTTTTTTTTGTTTCCTCCTAAAAGCCAAAGGCTCCAATTTCCCTCTACACACCCTCCAGGTGATACATTCTCTCCTCCAGAGACCACACCTGGAATTGGCAACTAAGTAAAAGTACCCTTCCTGTTTAGACTTCTTTTACTTACCTCTGTGTTTTTTCTGACCCAGCTAACTCAATGCCTAAATTTTATGAACAAATACACTGCCCATATTGGGTCACGGCTTCAAACTCTTTTTGTCACACATCTTAAACCTACAGTGTTATCTGTCAGTCATGCCTCAGTAATGCTGGGGTAGAAATACTAGTTGTTTTTTTTGACTGCTTTGAGTCTCACAGGGAAGAGTTGTTTCAGTCATAGAATTTTTGGCCCCCTGATTATTTTAGCAGACCCCTGAATACTCTGTTTACCTCTTAAAAACCGTAACCATTAAGAGAACCGTGTGTCAGTGTTGCAACACCTCTCTGGACTCATGGTCTGGTGGAAGGACACAGAATCAAGCATTAAGACACGAAAAGCGCATCAGAATTGTCTATATTCACTTCACCTGAGGAGGAAGCCAGCCTTCCGCTTTACTAAAATGTTCATCGGGCAGAGTGACACCCCTGCCTTCACGTCTATCAGATTTCATCCGAGGAATGAATCCTACAGGGAAATTTCCAAATAAAAACAGAATGACCTGTGACATCCTCACATGTGGGGTCACTCACTGGGACACTCCCCAGCTCGTGTGTAGGTGTACCTGACGGTATTGGGAGATGGAAAGAAACTATTTAGTTTTCATGAAAATCTTTGCTGAACTGTTGAATGGAATCAACAAGTTCATATTTTGTTTTCAATACTTTATTTCAGTCAATGAAACTCATTTCATTTGCTCTGTGTATTGTGGTGAACTCCCTTCTTCAGTACTAGGTCCTTTGAATCAGTCAGTTTGTGCTGCCATTAACAAAATTCCGTGGACTGAATGACTTACATGCCTGGACATTGATTTCTCATGCCTGTGGAGAGTAGGACTCAAGCTTGAGGTGGATCACGATTTGATTCTTCTGAGGCCTCTGTCCTTGGCATCTAGCTTGTCGCCCTCTGTTCCTGTCTGTGTCTACATACCTTTTTCTTGAAAAGACATGAAGAGGCCTCCCTTCATGACCTCATTTTAGCTCGTTGAATTATCCCATCAAAGAATCTCCCCAAATACAGTCATTTTCTGAGGTAGAGGGGTTAGACTTCACATACATTTAGGAGGGAACACAGTAGAATTAAACCTAAGTACCCTTTGAACCAAGTATTGAAATAAACTGAATCTAGAACTAGATCTTTTACTGTTTCAAGAAAAAAAATACATTTACTTGCATCACCCTTAAACTATTTATAATAAGACTAATTCAGTGAGTGTGAAATGGTTATCCTAGCTTTCTCTTACTAGCTAATTTTTAATAGAATAAAATAATTTTTAAAAATTTCATGCTTTGAAAATTTTTGATGTGTTCTTTAGGATGTGCATGGTGCATTGTATATGTCTGTCATTGTATGTCTTTAGTTGTATAGGCTTATAATTTATAAATTCATATAAATCAATCTGTCTTCCTCAGAAGAGTTTGGAATCAACATTCAGAGAACCCTAATTTAGGTACTACTCCCATCAAAACATCATTCTGTCTTCAAGGTAGTGTGTTGCATGCTGTTAAGAAGAACAAGGATTTTAGACTTCAAATTCTTTTTGGTTTTTTTTTTTTTTTGGTGTATGTAAGAGGTGCAGGTCTTCCCCCCTACCCCCAGCTAATCACCTCCCAAAAGCCCCTCTCTAAACACCCAAACACCGTCACACATTGGAGATTAAGGATACAACATGCAAATTTCAGGGTGACACCTTGAGTTCCTGGTGCTGCTGGATTAGTTATGGGACTAGTTCCCGAATTGCACAGTCCCTGCAAATAAAATGTTCAGTAGTACCCATTATGATGAGTGAATAGCAGAGAATTTTAGACATTTGGAAACTATTGTTTTCTCAATAATATGGGTAACCAGCCATGTAGCACAATCACAAAATTGGCATTATTTTCTTTCAGGTGCACCTCAAAATTCAGAATATTATCTGCATTAAATAGCTAGGCAGTTTCCATCAAAAAAAAAAAAAGAGAGAGAGAAAAGAAACTCAAAATGTTTTCCATGAAAGACAACTCAACTGCTAAAGAATCAAAGAAAAAAATAAAAAAAGAACTGCTAAAGAATCAAACATTTTTTGGAAGACATTTTCCTATTTGCAATAGAAATAACTGCTTGAAGTTCATATTCTAATATTATTAGTAATATTAGAATTTTTAAAGCCTCTGTTATTTTGGGAACCATTTTTAGTTACCTATTAGGCTGTTTCCTCTGATAGGAGTGAGATAAAAGGCTGATATCCTGTATGTGCTGGCTTTGAAGAGTTGTTATTCAGGGAACAGTCACCAAGATGATAAAAGTTTGAAATGTAGAAGCCCATTGGACATCTGCTTTTTCCCTTTATTGCTTTATTCCTGTATCAGTAGCTTTAAAATATTTTCCACTAAATCTAGTGAAGAATTTGATGCAAGACTTATACCTGTGACTTTTTTTTATTCCTGTGACTTTTATCAAAAATTTGTCCAGTAGTTTTACAAATTACTCTATTAATGTTTTCATTAAATACGCTCAGAAACAAGCAAAAATACCAAATAATGTAAACCCTTCAAATTCCTACCAGTTTCTTGAACAGATTTTACTATCTTTATTTTCCCTGACAGTTTTTCTCTGAGCAGCCTCTGCTATAAGAAGAAGAAGAGCCGGGTGTGGTGGCACGTGCCTGTAGTCCCAACTACCTGGGAGGCTGAGGCTAGGGATCACTTGAGTCTGCAGTACCCCAGGCAGCATGAGTCTGTGTTTCCCCAGGCAACAAGTGAGACCTAGTCTCAAAAAAAAAAAAAAAGTACAGAAGAGAGTTAGGGTTTTTATTAGGTCTGATCTCAGAAGCATTATTCTTTATCTCTCTTCATTTTCATGAAGTCAAATTTCTTGAAATTGCAAAATGAATTTCTTCTTTTTATAACTATTGCCGGCAAGAGTGTCTGCAGACTATTGATATGCTTGGGGTCATTAAAAAGTTATACTGATGTATTGGTTGTGAGAGGCATCCATAATTGAGGAAGGATTCGAGCATGCTAGTAGGTGTGACGGAAGCATAGTCATAATTAATTCTGGGTGACACGCTAAGAAACATCTCAGAAAAATTTGACTTGTTCTTAAAAATGTGTGGTATGTTCGGGAATTATTGTTACCAGCTGTCATTTATGCAGCAGTTGCTGTGTGCCAGGGGACTGTCTGAAACACGTCATTTACATCATCGTTTAGTCCTCCAAACAACCGTATGGAAGAAATACCTGTGTCTGCTGTGACACCGAGTGCTAAGGCTTGTGATAGTTATTTAACCAGTTTATGCTTTGTTTCCTCGCCTACAAAGTGAGGATTAGCGTAGGTTTAACCCCGGAGCTTGTTGGTCAAGTGAGCACAGCAATGTCTGGCGCGTAGTAAGTGTTCAATAATAAGAATTAGCTGTAATCATTATCACCTTGTAGATAAGGAAGCATGTTTAGAAGGGTGAAGTCATTTACCCAAGATTACACAGCCAAGAACCAAATCTGCTCTTATTTGAGCTAACACACCACCAGTGGATGCACATGCATATGAAGAAGGGAAGTGGCAGGAGTCCGAGCTGGAATTGGGGTGAAAGATACTGTATGTCACGTTAAGGAGTGTGGACTTTATTTTGGTACACCATGAAATCTTTCCGTGTGCAATTTTATCATTCAAACCAAAAAACATGGAAAATGATGAGCACCTTTTTGTGTGCACATTAAAAACATGTACCCCGATGACATTTTTTAAAAAGCTTTCAAACGCGTGATTACCTTGTCCAGCTGTTTTCATGAAGCCCTCTTGGCCACATCTATCTCTGCTTTGCCATTGGGTTGGCGTTCACTGATCCTGCAAATAGCGGCAGGTGTCAAATGTCTCACGTACTCCTGGCGGAAAAAAACTTAATACTGAGGAAATCGTCTTCACCAGCGTAACTTATTTCTGCAGGCTGGCGGTGGGTGGGTGTTACTCAATTTTAGTAGGAGAATCATGGTTCTTTTCTTGAAAACCCATCGTTCTCTTGGGAGTATGTTTTGATAATTGTCTTGGTGATGTATAATGCAGCATTAGTGATTTTAACTTATTACTAGACTGTATTTAAATTTGGGGAAGAGAATTTGGCGATGATCTTGGAAGGGGCTTGACATTGGAAGCAGGTAGGTAACTGTTCTGGTTGTCCCAGAAGAATGCTGGTTATGGCATGAATTAAGGTGGTTTAATGGGGTAGAAGAAAGAGGCTCTGAAGGTGAGGATGTGGCCTGGCACCACTAACATGTCATCTTTCAATAAGCTGTGACAATAATGCCGTAGCCTTGTCGGGCACGTCTTTGTACCAGACACTTCATAGACAATTGCTTAATGAACCTTCCCATCATTCGACTGATGAGTCTTGTGATAGGTTATCTATTCCTTGTGATAGATTAAAACTGGGATGGGTTAGGCCTATGAGACCATGCCACTTAATAAGGTGCAAAGGCTTTAACTGCTGGGGTCTAGATCCCAGCCTGTACTTCTTCTATAGTCTGATGTGTCCCTTAGAAGTGACGAGTTTCTCTAGATTTTATAATAATGCCTACTTCATTGGTTTGCCTCACCAATTGCTGAGTTGAAAGTGGTTTCTTCCGTTCACCTAGATACAGCTTTTCCACTCCAAGAAGCCTCTTGTCTCTTTCCCTCATTTGGAAAAAAGGTTTTAAAGGGTGTGTGTGTGTGTAATGAGTGAGGCCACATATAAAGGAGCATATTCTCTCTCCAGAGTCTGCCTGCGTGCTTAACCTTATAATAGCAACCCGTAAAACAACAAATTGAATTATAGTACATAGGCCCAGAAACTGGCTTTAATAAAAACCACAGCCTGTTTGTTATTAAAATATCTGGCTGTGTTTTATTCTTATCTAACATCAGCTGCCTATTGTAATAATTTGCTTTGCATATTTTTCCAGGGACTTACTTTGTTTTGTGTTGCTATGTAAAAAGTCTTTGGGTTTCTGAACAGTTCTAGTGCATTCATTGATTCAGCAGTAGACTGTGCTTTTTAAAGACTGGTGTACTGATCTGTCTCTTAAGATCTTACTTTGCTCTGAAGCATATGCTAATTTTTCTAGCATAGAGGCTTTCTAAATTCTTTTTTTTTTTTGAGAGTAGGTTTCACGATGTTGCCTGGGGTAGTCCCAAACCCACGGACTCAAGTGTCCCTAGCCTCAGCCTCCTAGGCAGCTGGGATTACTGGTGCACACCAACACCACCACGCCCGGCTATCTATATATATTTTATTTATTTGTTTGTTTGTTTGTTTGTTTATTTTTGAGACTAGGTCTTGCTATTTTTGCCTGTGGAACTTCAGGCTCTTGTTGCCCGGGGTACCAGAGACTCAAGCCATCCCCAGCCTCAGCTTCCCAGGTAGCTGGGATTACAGGCGTGCACCACCACGCCCAGCTATTTTTTGAGACTAGGTCTTGCTATGTTGCCCTGGGTGGGTCTTGAACTGCAATCCCTAGCCCCGACTGCTTCATAGGCTGAAACTTACAGGCACGAGCCACCGTGCCCAGCCCCTATTTTTAAAGCCTAGGTCTCACTGTGTTGCCCAGGGTAGTCTCGAACCCATGGACTCAAGCCATCCCTGGCCCCAGCCTCCCAGCGCTTGGATAACAGGCGTGTGCCACCGCACCCGGTTTTTCAATTCTTTTATCACCGCTCATCATAATAAATACATTTGCATCCCATTATACATACACACACCCAAAACAAATATCTCTGAAGCAATACTTCCCTTACTTACATGCACCGGATTCTGATTTTTCCAATTCTGTGCTGTACTATTTCCAGTTAGGATGTGGAAGGACTTGAAAAACATTTGCTCCCGTAGATCAAGAAATCCCAGATAGAATAAAAACCACATATTTCTGTGAGGCTGTTGAATAGCAGTAGCTGCAAGGAAACTGCTTTTTCCTTTATTCAGGTTCACACCGCCTCAGATGTGTGTTAACACAACTCTCATTACCAAAACACTCTCACTCATATGCCTTTATTCTAGGACATTGGGCCCCTCCCCCAGCTACTTCCATCCCTACCCTTCCTGGCCCATAGCAGTTTAGTTCTGCAGCCGTATTTCTAGGGTTTGTTTTGGTTCAGTTTAGTAAGTTCTTTATTTTTATTTTTTTCCCTATTCCACATAGGAGTGAAACAATCCGGTATTTGTCTCTTTCCATCAGACTAACCTCATGTAGCATAATTCCCTCCAGTTCCACCCGTGTGGTCACAGAGAACAAGAGGTCATCATTTCATTTTCATACCTGAATAGTATTCCGTTGGGTATATGTATTACATCTTCTTTACCCAGTTCTCTGTCGTCATTGGGCATTTATGTTATTTCCACGATATAGCTGTTGTAACTAGTGCTGTAGAGAACACAGGCGTGCATATATCCCTTTAGAATAGTCACGTTGCTTTCTTTGGGTAGCTAGCTGCCTGGGAGTGGAATTGCTGCGTCATGTCTATTTTTAATATTTTGAGGAATCCCCCTATTGTTTCGCACGGGGCTTAGACCAGCCTGAAGCCCCACCAACACTGTATGAGGATTCTGTTTTTCTCTACTCTACATCCTCTCTAGCACTTGCGTAGGGTAAATGAGTGGGTCAGGCTTTTCCCACCACTAGCCTCTGTGACCGGCACCTGTGGTATTGCGTGATCCCCATGACTGTGCATGCCTGGCCCAGTGGGTGTGAGCATGTGTGTGTGGGCTCCCCTGGGCCTGGGAGGAGCGGGATGAAAGAGCGATGTCACCCCGGGAAAAGCCGATCACTTTGGAGTAGTCCTATATTGAGACCTTTCCAACCCTAACAGCTCTTGGGGCTTTGAACCACTGGAAAGTAACTCATCATTTTCAGTTGAGAGAATATGGCACAGAGAGCTTATTAATATCTTCGTATGAAGAATTCTTCATATGAAGAATTGGAATGTTAAAGTGCCTTGCTGCACAGTGTAGCAAAGAATCACCATATCTTCCCCTCTATTATGTTATTATTACTGCTTTCTAATCGAGGTTTTTATTTGTGTGTGTGTGTGCGTGTGTGTGTGATGGGGGGGGGCTACAGTCATCTTTTCCAGATATTTTAAATTTTATTCTTATCTCTTTCCTGAAATAAGGCCCCTTGTGACACCAGCAGGGATTCTGTTTCCATTTGGCTGTGGCCCTTCTAGTAGCGAGCTTTGGAATCGTTTTGGCACCCGTTTCCCCAGATAAATAGTTAGTCTGGCACTAAACCTGAAACTGACGTTTAAAAAGTAGGCATTTACGCCCAAGCCCCCTCTTTTCCCAAGACAAAAGCAGAGCTTTAGGTGAAACTGCAATGAACAGTGTAATATTCCTGGGGGGAGGCCAAAGTGGGGGTTAAAGGCATTATTTGGGCATGACAACTTGCTTTAGATTTCCTGATCAAAATCTTGTTCAGGCCGGGCATGGTGGCGCATGCCTGTAGGTGGCAGCCTAGGAAGCCACGGCTGGGGCCAGGGATCGCAGTTCGAGTCTCGCCTGGGGCCACATAGCAAGATCTAGTCCCAAAAAATAGCTGGGTGTGGTGGCGCGCGCCTGTCATCCCAGCTACCTGGGAAGCTGAGGCTGGGGATTGCTTGAGTCCGTGGTACCCCGGGCAATGTGAGCCTGTGGTTCCACAGGCAAAAATAGCAAGAGATACTCTCAAAAAAAAAAAAAAAAAAAAGATCTTGTTCAGGGAGTGGTAATACCAGCTGGGGAAATGGAGCTTGGATACAGAGTTCTTTTGTTTTTATTTTAAAAAGATCATTAACATACCTTACCCAGCACATGTTCTGTTTCCAAAAGGTGTGAAACTCGTCAGCAATATGGAACCTTGTTCACTCAGAGCTGTTTGTGCCCCAAAGCAGAGCCTTATGTGAAAGTTGAATATGAGATCGTTTTACTCAGTCAGAGTGACCCCAAATGCAATTCAGTTCGAATTTTGCTTACTGCCATGACTTGTTTAAGAACACTTTATTTACATGATCACTCCACTGTGGAAGATACAGAACCCCATACCACCTGCTCTGAGGAGCACTAACTTCAACAACAGAGACCATTTGTTTTTTTAATTTGATCTTGGCAGTGTTTTTCCCTTAAAACATTCAGATTCAGGAAATGAGATCCTAGAGTATTTGTGTGTGTGTGT
>PVHY01020244.1:0-17769 GCA_004024945.1 Uropsilus gracilis | reverse complement strand
GACTCGCTAGAGTAAACCAACACAAAGAAAATATTCTATTAAGGAGAACTTCCTCTCAGGAATCATGCTGGTAAACAGGGAGGTCTCTGGGGGTTCCTCAGAGTTCTGATCTATTTCTAGGAGAATCAGGTAACTGAAGTCACAAAACAGTACCAATGCCAACAGTCATTTTCAGCTTGGCCCCTAAATATGAGATAGACAGTGAGAGGGAAGCTTTATAGCTGATAGCCTGAGGAAAACAAGCACTTGTCCCCAACCCCCAACCCCCAGTGGGAGTGTCAACTAGTACAGCCTTTTGGAAGGACAAACAGGCCCCAAACCGAAGGTATATACCTTCAGCTCGACTAATTCTTTCTACAGCCAATCTCACAGAAAAGTTCATATAAATTCACAAAAACAGGTTTGCAAAAACAGCAGTACTATTGTGGGAGCAAGTTAAAAACAGTATATATAGTCATCAGAAAGAAATGGTTAAAAAATGGCAAGTTCCCATAATGCCACTGAGATGTCAAAAAGAATGAGTAGCTTAAGAAAATAGAGGGATGCCTGTGGTAGGCCATCTTAGCACAATCCACACCCTTTTCCTTTGCTTCTTATTGAGTAAATATTATTACATATACTCAAACAAAATTTTAAGCCTCAATACACTTTTTCAGTTATAAAATTCAATATAATTAAATATAATTGTCAGTGACACTCAATTGTACAAGGAGACAATTGCTAAAGTCTGGAGATATTTCTGGTCATTACTAGTTTGAGGGCTGTGAACAGGATTTAGTGTTGAAAGCCAAGAATGCTGTCAAACATCTTGCAATGTGCTGGGTAGCCCCAAAACAGACACCCCAGGTCCCAACAGTGCTGAGGCTGAGAAATTCTGAGGAAAGGGAAAATCAAGATTTTTTTGGTAAACAAAAGAACCACAGTAGCACATATATTTTTAAATGTGTCTTTGTAAGGTAAGCTTTTACCAGTGGTACTAGGGAAAAGATAGGGTTGACTTTCATTCCTAACTTTATGTACCTCCTTGTTGATTGACTTTTTTTTTTAGAAAGCAGTAATTAATATATAAATATGTGTGTATAGATGTGTGTACCTATGTATGTATTTTGTAGTTCAAGTGCCAAAGGAAACAAAAATTAAGTTGCAAGTTTCTTACATAGTACAGGTTTTTAAAGTCACCATCTTTCTGGAAAACAAGTCCTTTTTCCTGCAGCAGCTTTATAGCATTCTTAAATATACTGTGAATGGCTTTGGATGTGGTGTCTTTCTTAAAATCCACCTGTAGGAAGAGGAAAAAAGAGAAAAGGAGCAAGTATCATCTGCCAGCATCTCAGAGCAACTCCCTAGACAGACAGGTTTATGGATTCACCCAACAGGCTTTTTATCTGCTGAGTCAAAAACATTCAGGAGTGCGCTGGCCTAGCAGGATGATAAAGAGCTTCTAGTCCAGCAGGATCACCCTTGGTCACTGTTCCACATCTTAGTTGTGATTTTCTTAGAGTGCAAATTCAATGATATAAAATGGAAATGATAATCTTTGATTCTTTTATATAACCAAAACACTACATCTTAGCTCATTTTTTTCATTAAAACTGTGACTAACTATAACCTCTTCCTAAGGACATTAAGGGATTTTAAACACTTTGAAATAATCTGGGGAATCCAGGAGCATTAGTATTAGTCTCCTTCTTTAAGTGGGGGACAACAGAGGCAAAGAGAACTGTCAAGGCTGAAAGTGCAAGAGGCTCCACAAAGTGAGCAAGGCCACCTCCAGGAGAACCTCTGCTGCTCTCAGGGGTGGCGCACCTCAATTTCAATATTTCTTCCCTTTCTTAGGAGAAGGCTTTGCCTAAAGAGGCTCCAGGCATCCTATCTCCTATTCCAAGAAAGCCAGCTATCTTTAGCTGCCCTGACACGATTAACTATATCATGTGTGCTTCTTAAGTTGGGAACTTTGTAGTTCATCTTGGCTGCCTCCTCCCTAGAACAGAACAGGCAACCAAAGTAATATTTGTGTCGTGAGCTACAAGGGTTGTAGCCGTACTATTTTATTTTAGTTCATCTGAAAACAAGGAAAATGATGAACAAGTATATTTCAAGGTACATCTCTATTCCTAATGTGACAGAAATTCTGTCATGCTATTAAAAAGATGGAACTCCAAAGAAACGTGGCAAAGCTTCCCAAAAAGTTTCTAAAGGTCAAGTTCTGCCTTCACTGGAAGGTATTACAAAGTGATCTGGGCAGCAGAAACGTGGGCATTGCCATCCCTGAAGAAACCTCTTTCTTGAGGAGGCCTCCCCAACTTTAATCTGATAAAGATTGCTTTAATCTAGATCCGAGGGAGTTTTGCAAACAAGCTCTCTCGGAAGTGCAGAGTCTAATGCTTTTAATTACGTTAACTATGTAATTTTCACACATTGAAAAACAAGCTGGAGAAGCTGGTCATTAGAATATTAGGGCCTAAACGTGGGCAAGCACTTTCAGATTGTGAGAGCTTGTCTGAAGGGAGAATAAGGCCAAGAATGATGTGACAACTTCTAAGGGCAGAAAAGTTAGCTAAACATGTAGCAACAGCAACCATACACTGCTTGACTCTGGGATCTCAAGCTATGCTGTTTGACTTCATTTTGCTGTTGGCTTTGTTTAGGGGGAGCGCAATGACCAAACATAGCAACCCCATTGAACTTTATAATGACTTCATCTTTATAATTCTAAGGAGATACACATTCTTTAGTCAAATAAAAGAATCCTAAAGCTCAAGTGTTACATCTCTTACCAAGATAGAATCAAACTGGTAACTAACCAGAAATGATTATTTATACTGGTCATATTATACTGGTCAATGAAAATGACTTATAGTTGTAAAATAAATAAGGACAGGAGCATGATGCACAGCATGGTGACTAGAGTTAATAACACAGATTTGTACATTTCAAAGTTGTTAAGAGAGTAGATCTCAAAAGCTCTCATCACATGAAAACTTTTTGTAACGATATATGGTGAAACATGTTAAGTAGACCAGGGGTGATTCTAAAATGTCTACAAATAACAGATCATTATGTTGTACACCTGAAGCTAATACATGTCAATTACAACCTCGATTTTTTTTTTTTTTTAAACGTACTTTCTGGTCTCCTCCGCAAGATCATATAGATTTCAGGAAGATGAGAACAGTGAGTAGGCCTGTGAGATTAAAAACCCAGTTCCATCTGTGAACAAGGACCTACCAGAAAAGGTTCTCTGCAAATATAGACAATATGTGAAGCTTCCTTTCCAAAATCATTTTCCTCAGAGTTGATCTGAAGACATATTTCCCTGCTGGTTATAAAGACAATGTCTCAAGGGTAAAGTCTCTGACCTTCTCTTCTACCCAGCTTTTCCTGGACTGGAATTTGTGTCTTTCTTGTCTTTTTCTAAAGAGTAATGACAGATTCATCCAATTCAGGAAATTGAAACTGCTCAGAAACAAAAACAACTGGCTGAACGAGCTAGGCCTAAGCAGACCTCTCATCTCAGTTCAGGAACTGGGTGGATCTCTGAAATATATATAGTCTTCACTCCCAAACAAATTCAACATTTATCCAGCTGTCAAAGAAACAATAGTTTTGCAAGGTCTGCTTATCGTGTTTCTGGGTTTGCTAAGAAGGGCCACTATGGAAAAAAGTGGGGGGTGAGGGGAAACGGACATTCAAAACTGCTCTCCCTTGCCTTGAAACTATAACATGATCACAATTCGTTTTTGTTAAGCTTTCATCTGTGTGACAACAGAGAGCGCCAAAGGATCTAGGGTTTCATCATTGTTGTAGAGCATCCTTAGTCCCCTAGGGTGTTATTAAGTAGTATCAATTAAATGTCAATGACCATTCTAACAAAAGCTAGGTGAGGGACTAGCTAATAACTGACAGAAAATAGTTACCAAAGACAAAGCAAATATAGAGCCATGTTCGTTTCTTTGTACACATATGGCACTGAACTGACACAAGTTTCTGCTCTAAGCATTTTCCCAAGGCTCTCGTGCCAAAAGCTCCCAGTGGATCATCCTGAGTAATCTTTAAAGAGTCCTCAGGTCTCACTACCTAAATGTCGCTATCGTAGGAGAGCTGCAATGTGGTTTTTGCTCAACCTTAAAGTTTCCTTCCAAACATGCTGACAGGAAATCTCAGGAAGCCAAGCTGGCACCAAGCCTCCTCTGAATGATTAAATGGGAAGGTCAACCTTGCTGTCAGCGGGCAGCTGGGGAGCTGCAAGTGCTGGGAAGCATCAGTGGCACGAACAAAGCGGCCAGTCATGACCCTCTCCACCTGGGTGTTTCCTGAAACCTGACCCCTCATCTCCGGCTATGAAACTGTGGGTCACTGGGCACATAAGCCCGGTGCCAGGAAGAGATAATTAGGTTCGCAAATGAAATTGAGAAGCAATGGTCATGACTAGGAGGTCAGGGTGGGGGACCTGGTGTCCTACCAGAACCACGAAGAATGACACGTTCCCTAATGAAGGTATTCCCAGCGGTCCTGGTGAAATATCTGAATGGCTCAGCAATGAAGAGACTGGTTAAGTAGTGAACACGTAACAAAAGATGATTGCAGATCTCTATGTACCACTAGGACAGGCTCCATATGACATTCTGTTCAACAGGAGGCCATATATACACTACAGATGGCCCCTGATTGATGGCTCCAATTGAGATTTTTCGATTCTACGATGGTTGAAAGTGATGCATGCTAACTAGAAGCCAAAATCAAAATTTGAATTTTAACCTTTTCCTGGGTGGGAAACGTAGGGTGAAACATTCGAGTGATGCTCGAGAGTAGCAGCAAGCAGCAGCTCCCAGTCAGTCACAAGATCATGAGGGTGAACAATCTACTACCCTCAATTCTTAGGCCTCATCAGAAGAGAGAAACTAATGAGCCTGTCGCTGTAACAGCCCCATCTCCCAACAATTAATTCTAGTGCGTTGTTCTTCAGGTCCAGGGTGCTTTCAACCGTGCATGTTAACTGTGAGAACATAGCCAGCCATTCTGATATCCACTTCCAGTGCAATATTCAATGAACTGCAAGAGGAAGTCCACACTTGATTATAAAGGGTCATCTGTGGTAGATGGTTTTGCCCAACTGCAGGCCCAACTGTCTGAGCATGTGTCAGGCAGGCAAGGCTAAGTCATGGTGTTTGGTAGGGTAGGTGTGCCACATGTGTTTGCTATTCATGACACTGTCAGCCTATGATGGGTTTCAGGATGAAACCCTTCATAAGTGCAGGAAGAGCTGTTTCAGGATGAAACCCTTCATAAGTGCAGGAAGAGCTGTTTCAGGATGAAACCCTTCATAAGTGCAGGAAGAGCATTTAGCATACTACCACGTGGGTGAAAAATGAGGGATTCAATTATTATAGCTTGTATATGTTCAGACTACCTTTGGGGGAAAGAAAGAGGAGGGACAATGGGAAGGAAACTTACTTTTAATTGGATACTCCTAAAATTATCTGAACCTTTAAAAACCATTCATTCTTTAATAACAAATTATTATTGAGACCCTACATTATGATAGACCATTTCTAGGTCCTGATTCTAAAGAGTAAGAATAAGACAAAATGTTTACTCTTATAGACTAGGTGTACAGAAAAATTCATACTGGTGACATAAGATAAAAGCATAGGGTAATAACAAGTGAGGAACCAGGGGGCCATCAGAGTAAATCATCTGGGAGGGCAAGAAAGTGATATTTAAGCTGAGCTCACTCCCTGGTGAACTAAGTAAAATATATACATAAGTTGTTTTTCAACAAAAAGCCTAAGAAGAACAATGAAAGGGAGAGCCTGAAACCAAAGTCTGAAACAATTCTTAATTCCAAGCAAATAGTAAAAACCAAAGCACACTCACCTGTAACTCCAAGGCTGAAAAATGGGGATAGTTCTTTACAGGAGGAATAAAAACATTTAACTGTTCCTTAATTTTTATTTATATACCAGACCAAAACTTGGTCTTTATTTAAAGTCCTAAAACAAACAGGTTAACGTTATTCCCAAGAAGATACAGCAAATCATTAAAGTCCCTGTTGGAAGTGCCAGAGTCAGCATGTTGATCAAAATAAAAATTGGAGAGATAATTACCTCTTTTCCTATTTTCCTTCATCTGGATTCTGCTGAGATTAAATAAGCATCTTCCTAAGTATTAAGTACTATCATCCTTAGAGTATTCTCTTTTTTTTCTACCAAAGATTAAGATTAATGAGATTAAGTAAGGAGAGCAAGGAGAATTTGAAAAGGGAGGTCCATTCTCATTTCAAATTCTTAGTGGCCAGCAACCTTTCCAGAATAGAAAAGATACAAGACAGAACCATAACCCTGATTGCCTTAGTTCACCCTGTGGGTATAAAGCCAGTCACATCTACCCACATGCCTCAGTCACAGAGGGGTTGTTGCACTTACCTGCTCAGAGCAGGGACTGTGAATCACAGGCTGATTGGCCAGGGAGAGCAGAGACTCCTCCATTTCCAACTCCTGCTGGTAAAAGGCACGCACTCTCTTTTCCACGAGGAATTCTTTGGCTTTTTCACTTAGCAAACTTGTGAGACTGTTAAGGTCCAGAGAACTTGGATTGCTGTGGGGGCAAGTTTTAAAGACCCTTGCAGGACACTCTTGCCTCTATTCCTTTTGAGTATGCATGAAACAAGCTTAGCTGGTAAGTGCAACGCTATATTGATGCTTTTAACATAAAGGGCGATTCACACACTGAACACAGTGTGGTTGTTGGAAGGATGACAGAGATCTATGGGAACTAACAGATATTTGTGATGGATCAAGGAAGAAAGTCAAGCTATGGACCGATACATAAGGTGTAGGCCCATTTTTTTGTAAAACAGCAAATGCCAACCCACAAAATATGTCGGTGTCTATTCACACATGTATATGCACAGAAAACAAAAACTGAAAAGGATCCACATCAACCAAGGAACAGTGGTAACCTCTGGGGAATGGAACTGAGATGGGTGATAGGTAAATGAAGTTTGACGTTATGTAAGTCTGTAGTTTGTGTTGTTAATATAATTTTCTGGCACACAAAATACAGACAAATGTTTAAAAACACTTAAAAATCTCCTTTCCATGGTTTCTGTCTCCTGCAGCATTCTTCAAGTTCACACTGCAAACACACAGTCTGATTCCTGGGTCTACATTGGCACTCGGGCCCCCACTGCCAAGCTTTGTGCTGGGGTCCCAGCTGCAATGATCAGCCATAGCTTACCTGCGTGCATTTTCTTTCTCCAGGGCCGGGCTGCGGAAAGGCCGGTCATAAACTCTCTGGTAGAGCGTGGGCAGCTCCTGCATCCTGGCAATTTGAATGCTGTACACTGGATCATCCACTTTATCTAAACAAGCCATGGTAGGGAAGCAGACCAGACCACAGAAATTACACAAGAGATCAGCTCCATCCCAAGTTCATATTACTGCTACAGGATGGGAAAGCAGTTACTCAGAAGGCTTTGTCCTCATGGGGCTGGGGTCAGTCAAATGCACTAGTTGGTTTCCAGGTACTTTGTGAGAAGGGTTCCAGGAGCAGCTGGGTGGGAGAAGGCACTGGGGGCTCATCTCTCACAAAGGGACCAATCTTGAGATTTCCAGCCCATACAGGTAAGTGCAGAGCAAAGGGCATCACTCAGAAGATGCGCACTGGTCCTATTTCTGATAAGCTGTTTTCTTTCAAAGTTAACAGACTCCATTGTGTTCAAGAAATCGCCAACATTTGGCAGAATATGAGCACTGCTCTAAGGGAATGCAGCTTCGAACCTCAAAGCACTTTAGAAACTAGGCTGTCCAAGTAGGTTTGCTAACTTTATGCAAGTAGTCATTTGTTTTCTTTCCCAATTTATTGAGTTACCTCTATTCAAAATAAAATTAAGAAATGCTGCTTTTCTAAAGCAATATAATTATCTCCAATCCATACAGTTCTATCTTTATATTTGAACATTTTATTAGTTTGACTTTTAGCTAAGCAAGTGTTTACCATATACACAACCAGACAAACAACCGACTGGCTGACACATCTGCTACTTACAATAAATGGTAGCACGGATTTCGCGCTCTTCTCTGTATGTGTGGACGTAACCTCTGATCCGGACAATGTCCCCAATTTCTATCTTCTTTCTCTTTTCAATGGTCTCTTGCAGCTTCTTGAGCTGTGAGGTTAAACTCAGTTCTCGTGCACTTGGCACAGATATAGCTGCAAGGGCCAGAAGGAAAGAGAGAAACACATAACTCAAGTATGTCGGTAAGGCAGTTTTGGGATAAGACTGACACAAGACATTTATTATTCTGATGGGCTGCTCTACTATAAAAAAAATCTAATAAATAAAAAGTATAAGCTGCAATCATTCAAAAGAGCAGTACAGTGAATGGAGTATGTATAGAAGGAAGCTAAGCTTGACAACCCAATGGGTGACTTGGACATATGTGTTGGTACCCCAGAGTGATCAGAGGGTCCTGAGTGGTCCTGAGCTCTGAATTCTGTAAGGTTAAGCCAGTTTGGGGGCAACAGCTCTAAACAATCCTTTCAAGCTTTTTTATGGAAAAGGTAAAGTCACCTTGGGCTGAATTCCCACCTAAGTATTCAGTACTGTAATCTCTTGCCTCTCATCTCTATTGGGTAACTAGGCTAATCTTGGAATTTCTCTCTCTCTCCCTCCCCCCTCTTCTTTCTCTCACTTCTGCTCTCCTCTTCCCCCTTTCACCATTTAAGTTATACACTTATGCAACTTCATGTGCACAGTCAATTTTAAATGATTTATTAATTTGTATTAGTTAAACAATAGTAAGAACAGCCATGAGTTTTGGGGTATTACTGGTGCTGTTTCAAAGACTTTATAGCATTTACTTTTAACCCTATTTTATAGATGAGGAAACTGAGTCACAGAACAGTCAAGTGCCTTGCCCAAAGTAAAACATCTAGTTTGCAACAAAGCAGGTACTTGAACCCAGGAAAGTACAACCAGGTTTACAGTTTGGTACATGTTGTCAGAAAGCTTGCCAGAAACAAAAAAAACAGTAAGTCACTCCTATTTTATAGCTATGAGCAGCAATGCACACACACTTGAAGTTCCTATACTATCTTCAGTCATTTAGAGTTTTAATACCTTAAAAATCTGCTTTCATGTTAATTTTGTTCTTGAATTGCCAGAGAGACTATGAGGTTTCATATAAGATAATCTCTGCAGGAAATGCAAATCAAAACCACAATGAGATACCACCTTACACCAGTAAGAATGGCCCACATCCAAAGAACAGGCAACAAGAATTGACGGCGAGGATGTGGAGAGAAAGGAACACTACTACACACTGCTGGCGGGAATGTAAACTAGTCCAACCACTATGGAAAGCTGTGTGGAGGACCCTCAAGTTAATGAAAATGGAACTACCATTTGACCCAGCAATTTCTCTCTTGGGAATCTATCCAAAAGAGACCTCAATGTGGGTACAAAGGGACACCTGTGCTCGGATGTTTACTGCAATACAATTTATAATCGCAAGAACATGGAAGCAACCTAAATGCCCCAAAACAGATGACTGGATGAAAAAAATGTGGTATATATACATGATGGAATATTACTCATCAATTAAAAACGACAAATTTGATGACATGGTTGTACTTAGAAAAAATCGTATTAGCAGAAACAAGTCAAAAAGAAATAGACTAGCCAAATGGGTTCACTAATATATGGGATATAGTGAAAAAAATAAACAAAATCCTTGAGGAAAAGTCAAAACAAGCTAAGCACCAAACTGAAGCACACAACTTTGGGCAGGAGGGAAAGGGGGGGAATGGAGGGGAAGGTGGGCAGGCGGTAGGTCCCTGGGATTACAATGATGTGAAATATATATAAATAAAGAAAAAAAAATATCGGGATACTTAAAAAAAAGATAATCTCTGTATTTCTTTGTGTATAAATTCTTCATCTCTTCTGAACACTTTTTTTTGAGACTAGTTCTTGCTATATTGCCCAGGGTAGTCCTGATCCTGCTGATTCATGCAATCTCCAGACTCAGCTTCCTAGGTAGCTGGAATTATAGGCATCTGCCACCACACCCGGCTGCTTTTTCAAGACCAGGTCTCGCTACGTTGCCCAGGGTAGTCTTGAACATGAGAACTCAAGCAATCCCAGGCCTCTTGCCTTCCCAGCACTTGGACTACAGGAGTGTGTTACCATGCCCGGCTCTTTTGAACAATTTCTGAAAACTTTTTAGAAGATCTTGATGGATTATATTTCCCTCCACACCACCTACTTCCCTATTTCATTCTTTCTATGTTTATTTTATTTCATTTTACTACATAAATGTTTAGAAAAATCTTTTAGTGCATCATTCTTGTCAGTGAGCTTTCATTGCTTTAACAGCTAAGGATTCATGAGAGCTTAATACACCCATATTTACTGAGATAAATATACAACTCTATCTTCTTTGGGTTATTTTTTTCCCTTTGGGTAATTTTAAGTAACCCTTTTTAAAAGGTTTTTAAAATAGCTCTAAAGAACCCATTAAATTTTCTTTGCAAGGAGAAAGAGGTCTGGCATGAGGGGAAAGGACATCCAACAGTTTCCACTGGCAGTTTTGGTTATGGAAAAGGCTGGTTTACCTTAGGCTGAATTCGCACTGAAGAACTAATACCTTAATCTCTTACCTCTGGTCTTTGTTGTAGGATAATTCATTCTCTCTCTCTCTCTCTCTCTCTCTCTCTCTCTCTCTCTCATCTTTGTTGTAGGATAATTCATTCTCTCTCTCTCTCTCTCTGGTCTTTGTTGTAGGATAATTCATTCTCTCTCTCTCTCTCTCTCTGGTCTTTGTTGTAGGATAATTCATTCTCTCTCCCTCTCTCTCTCCCTCTCTCTCTCCTTTAATCCATCTTTTCCCTTCTCTCCCCTTCTTGCCTCTTGAATTATACACTTAAGCAACTTGATGTTTTTAAAGTATTCTTACATGCCTGAACTATGAATATTTGTTAAATGCTTATTTTCTACTGTTATACTATTTCTGATTTGTCATATACTAGGATTCCTATGATGGAATAAATGTCTCTTTTGGTCTATTCACTGGATTATTAGCTTTTGAATCTAAAACCACTTAGTAACCATGGCTTTGTAAAGTGCAAAGGCATTACTTTTCTTTTAACACATCAATTACACTAAGGGGAAGGGTAGCCCAGGGAGAGCGTAGTGTATCCAGTAACCAACAGCTAGGAATCTAGACACAATCAGCACCAATGCTACTCAGTTTACTGGGTTTCTTCAGAAAACACCCAAGTATTACTTTTTAAAAGGTTATTCCATCTGTGCTCTGATCCCCCAGTCTTTTTCCCCTTAGGCTGAATTCTCAGTGTATTTAAAAATTTCATGGCCATTGTTCAGCCATGACAGATGATAATAAATGCTTCGTATAGCATAGCTGAGATGGTCAGATTGACGGCTGGTCTGAGATAGCCAGGCCCAGCTTTCATTTAAAAGGTAAGCCAAGTTGCCGAAGGAAAGAGGGTTCAAGCTGTGTAATTTAATGAGTATAATGAGACGGCTGGAGCCTGACAGAATTTCATTTTAAGCAGCCTATTCCTCCCTGAAAGATAAACCCTCTTTAAAATTCTAATATTAAGAGCCAAGCTTTCTTAACTTTTCTATTCAGCCTAAATCCAAATGGTACATTCAATGACACTTATAGGAGTTAATATTATATCCTTATCCCTTAACTGACTGGAACAAAACTTTGACTCATACTAAATTTTGTTTAAAAAATTAGTTTCCTTGGCCACTTTACAAGGGAAAGTTTTTAAGCTATGGACAAAATTAAAAGGAGAGAATAAGCTAGTCAGGAACAATTTTAAAATATCACTTGCTGTGTGACAATCATTTTCAGACTTTCTCTTTGTACTTTTAACTTCTCTTTTCAGTCTAAATTAAGACTACTCACGTGACAGCTTTTCCATGCATCTACGTGTAGATATTTTAAAACCTGACTCTTAAGATTAATAGACATTTTATCTAAAAAATTACATAGTACAAGAGTTATAGTTCTGATGATGTCATTTCTTGAAAAAAGGGTTGATTTTGAAAATTTCACAATGTCTAAAAGAGGGGCTTGCAAAGTACAGTATGTTGGTCAGATCCATGCACAGCCTGCTTTCGAAAGTAAGTTTTAATGGAACACGGCCATGCCCCTTTGTTTATGAACACCGTTTATGGCGTTTCTGGGTTGAAGAGCATGGACAGCACAGATGCCAACTCTCTGGCTGACAAAACATTTATTGTCTGGTCCTATACAGAAGTCTGTTGAGTCTTAGTCTGAAACAAATATGCATATTCAAGTGACACCTGATTGAATTAAGAGACAATACCCCAAAACCAGAACTCTCATTTCAACCCCTGGACATACATGAAAATTCATCTGATTTTTTTTAAAAATAGGTTTATTTCTTGCTTACGAGATATCTGCATGAAAATTTATTGTTTCAAGGCCGGCACGGTGGCTCATGCCTGTAAGCTTCAGCCTATGAAGCAGCCGGGGCTAGAGATCACGGTTTGAGTCCCGCTGGGGGCCGTAGCAAGACCTAGTTCCAAAAAAATAGCTGGGTGTGGTGGCGCATGCCTCTAATCCCAGCTACCTAGGAAGCTGAGACTGGAGATTGCCTGAGTCTGTGATACACTGGGCAACAAGAGCCTGCGGGTCCACAGGCAAAAATAGCGAGACCTAGCCTCAAAAAAAAAAAAAAGAAAAAGAAAATTTATTGTTTCATTTTTCTTTTCCTTTTTATCTATAAAACTTCCTAAGCAAAGCAGAGTCATTGATGTAGGAGTTCCTAAATTAGGAAATGGGAATATCAAATTTATGTGAAACTGATAGCTACACTCTAACATAAATACATCAGGAAAGTAAGTAAAAGACTGTGCCACTGGTCTGTACCGTCAAAGCAGGAAGCTGAGGTTCAGATGGTTAATGGGCAAAAAGGAAAGAACAAACCACTGCCAAAACTAGATGTGCTCATGACACACCACACAAGGACAGGGACACTCCCTCCCCCACCTGCATGGCACCTTGCCATGTGAGAGACCTCACAGAGAAAAATGAGGCCCCATGTTCTCTATCTTCTCTAGAGCCAAAAATGATGAACACTATATTTTCATATGACCAATTTAAATAGCTTTAAGAGGTATTTAAGAACTATGAAAATATACTAAAATGTTCCAAATACTGTTTTAGTTATCGTCAATTGATTCAATTTAAAATATACAATCTTAAGTTCTTTCTCAGTTTATGGAAATGTTAATATTATTGTGAGGATAATATGAAGCCAATTAATAAACAATATATCATTTTATTTCAAAGGAATCCTACCTTACCTTCTCATCTTTCTGTGAACTCTTGGTATATTTGTTTGAACCAAAAAAAATCCATGTCACAGCAGTTCAGAAGCTCGTGGCAACCAGGCAGGAAGAAAAGTCTTCAAAATCTTTCTGAAGACATCTATCTACTTGTGAATCAACTGTGGTGAAATTTTATGCCTGAATTAAGGTGATTCTGACTTGAACAGCAATTAGCTAAAACATCCTGACCCATGTCAGGATGGCATGGTGAAAACAGGATGATAAAACTCCCGGCAACCCATTCACACTCCCATAGGCTTAGGAGGAGGTAAGCACCAAAGACATGGGAGAAGGAAAAATAACTGGCTCCCTGGTGGTGTCACTTTGCCAAACCCCTGCCAGTGTATGGCAGTGTAATTCACAAGTCGATAAATGTGAAAAGTGAGAACTATGGCTAAATTAAGAGAGTAACATTCAGTGTTTAGTTGCAAAAGCAAGGAGAGCATGGCAAATAATTACCTGACGAAGACTCAGTATTGCTCAGTTTTTTCCAGCAGATGCAATTTATAACTCCAGTGCTATCATCCACTGCAAGAGAAGCATAAAAAGAAAGATTTAGGCATGGCTGGTGAATTAGCATATCACTGCTACATTCAGCCATACTGAAAGATGGCATTTTTAATAGCCTGGCTGGGCAAGTCCCATGTCAAGCCCTCATCCCACTTCAGAGTGGATCCCTCACCAAACACCAGTAGGAGCTGCTTGTCCATACATGTCAGTTTCATGTGCAGATGAACTGAGCAGAGTGAAGTCAACATTTGACTTTTCCTACCTCCAGGATACTAAGGAATCTTGAATATACATCTCTCCTAGAAATGGTGTCCTCAGGGAATTAAGTGTAAAATGCCAAGAACTGTATGCTCCCAAAGTCAGCCCCTGACCTCCCATGCTGACTCGAGCTCCTCACAAGCACCTTACAAACACATCACCAGCTCATCCTGAGAGCATCACAGTCAATGGTTGTGGCCAGGCACTCAGAGTGCAGCCTGCTGTCACTACTTGCTCTCATCCTAGCTTGCTGACTTGCCAGGACAAAGCACCCCCAAACCTTTTGGCCTGGGGTTTCCTTTGTGACAGTGCTTCTGCCCAGTCCCCCTCAGTGCAGGGCCTATAAGGAAAGCCAAGTATATCACAGAAAGGCAAGGTTTTACTTTCATCGTAGAAAGTAATTAAATCTTGGTCACACAAGCAATAATGATCTAGCTCATTTTTTATCCTTAGTGCAAAAAAAATTAAAGAATCCCTTTGCACTTGCATTGTTACCTCCAGAGGAATTTGGACGTGTTTGTCATGGGATAGTCAGTGTTTGCTAGTGCCTAGTTTCTAACAAAATTAGAACAGAGGTTGTTAAGCTTGGGATGAATGAACTTAATGACTTTTAAAAAATCATCAGCTAGACTGTAGTAAAAGCATATGGAAAAATGAAGGAACAAATTTTAATTGCCGGTTAAAAATCTGTTGAAAGCAGAAGCCAAGAACAGTTCTTAAACTAAAATAAATTCAAGATGGGTTTTATTTTATTAAATGCAGAACAGGTAAACGTAAGGTGAATACTTTGAAGCCTTAGACTCATTGTTGGTGGGGCTGAGGGGTATTTCTTTAGCAGACAAAAAAAATCAAAACCCATTTAAATATAAAGTCTGATATCTGACTCACTAAACAAACATCACTTCTAGGTCTTTTGGCTAAGATCAAGTGTAATATCTGATTCACTAAACATTAATACTATGTAGCAATTTTCCAAGTGATAGGGTTAGTGTCTTAATAAATAAAGAGCTTATATAAATAATAAGGAAAGACCAAGCCCACAGAAGAAAAAGTGGAAAAAAGAATACACTTTATAGAAGACACAAAAAGGATCAATAAAGATATGTCAGTGAGCTATATTTATTAGTTACCAGGAAAAAAAAAGCAAATTTAAACAATTTCTCAGCTACCAGAATGACAAATATTACAAATACCGACACTCTTACATGCTAAGTAAGAATTTACATTACTATCAAATTTCAAAAGAGTAAATTCGGAAACATGCCTCAAATTTTGAAAGATACATATACCCTATGATTACTTCCAGTAATTTATCCTGAGAAGAACAAATACATAGGAGTATGTGTAAGTCTGTTGTAAAGCTGCTCATTGCAACATTGTTTATAGTATTGGAAGCTGGAACGAACCAGAATGTTTTAGGCCTAGCATATGAGAATAAAAGTTATCATGAAGATATATACTCACTGCAGTTAACAGATACTTATGCCTCACTGAAAAACAGCAATCTTACATACAATCTAATTTACATAAAACATTAAGCAGTGTATTTTCACAGAAATTATTTTTAAGACATAGAAGGGCTAAATTTCTTTCCGAAAATGAGGACGGACTCTCACATGGTGGTAAACTAATCTTAGAACTATTAAGAACAGAAAGAAATGTGTAACAGCACTAGAGAAACAAGGTATTTTATAATTTTCCAATGTTAGGAGCATGCTAGCAATGGTAGGAAGGAGAGCCAACCAGTCACTGACGTTGCTTTCGTCTGACTGGTTTCCCCCTTTTGCACTTAGCCCACATTGAAGACCACATGTCGGTGGTTCCACATGACCTCCCAGTTGAGGAAAGTATGAACTCTGTGTGTGCCAGCACCCCTGAAAGGTCAGGTAGCTTCAAATTCAACATTCACTTAAGTTCTTCTACATGAATTTCACATCAGACACAATTGTTCTTACCTCCATAACTGTAGAAAGCATCTCTTTCTCTCACTGCAACAACAGTTCCCAAGATATCTACCTGTCTTATCGGATGCCCATTGTAAAAATAAATACCTGAAATTAAATAAACAACAATAAACAAAGTTCATATGACCACATTTTCTGCTTCATTAAGTGTTAGCTGTGGGGGTGGAGGTGGTGGGTAGGAGTGGATGTCAAAAATCAATGGCATGCTGCTTGCTTAAATTCCAGACTGAAGAGCCAGCCCTCCACAAAGGGCTAGCCCCAAGAAGTCCTGACATCTTTCTCTCAAGAGTTGTAAGCAGAAAACCTGGCTTTGCGGGCGCTCCTATTAGTGCTGAAAGGAAGAATTTGCCCACTAGATGTGGATGATCTTCTCATGTGTGAAAATGAAAGGCACCTCCTCCAAAACACTCACAAAGGCCCAGAAAACAGGAACGGATGCGTGGCTGTATTTTGAGGGTTTGGAAAAGGAAAGGAAGCCATGAGAAAAGCTTCTCTGGCTTTTCTACTAGGTCTTTCTTTTAGGAAAATCAGTCATCATTTCTATGCATGAGTTGTGCTGTTTTTTTCCTTAAAAAAAAAAAAAAAGAGAAGCTCACTAGATTACAAAACGTTGCCCTTTGGGGCCCACCAATTACAACTCAAACACTTCTCTTTTTAAAACTCTATTTTCAAAACCTATGCAAGAGATGTGGAGAAACCTGAAAGGATGAACCTGAAAGATGTCCCCTGGCACTGGAGGTGGTGTCTGGTTCTCAGAGGCAGAACACAAGGGATAATCTGATAGCGGTGAGTTCCAGATTCCAACCTGAGGTACAATTTTATCTGGCCCTTTCAGTGGCTCCCCAATATCCACACCTGAATTCTGTTTTGACTTAAGCTACTAATGTTGACTTTCTGTCACCTGCAGCTAAAGCATCCTGACTTTTTTCTCCCCGTGATGGTAGAATTTTTTACTTTCAGAAAGAGACCATAAAATGTAGTGATTTCCTTTTAAAAGAAATACATGAATGCTGAATAGTCATTTTTTACTTCAGGTATTTGGCCATCTGCTCCCTTATTCCCCAAGTCTGGTCAGAGGGTCACTTGTCCACATTTACAGAGCAGGAGCCTGTGGCTTGAACCCCAGCAGAACCCTCAGAATGCCTTCCACTGGTGGTTCCTGTGTAGATAAAAGTGCTGGAGATGAGTCACTGGGCTGGAGCAGAGTCCCAGGAGATAGAGTCTCTGAGTTTCAGTTAGTCAGAGAAATTCTAGAAAAGTGAAATGGTTGAAAAAATAATAGGTGGCAAGTTAAGTCAAAAGAAAACCCTTTTCCTCCTCACATGTTTATTTCTATAGATGGCTAATTGAATTAGGGACCATGCCCAGAGTAACCTTGGGGGCTATGAGCTGAAAAGGCATGCTCACATGAGGGAAGGCGTCCTGGCTGCTATGTACCCTAAAGCAGAGCCACCCCTGACTAGAAACACTTGGATTGAATAGGGACAAACTGGTTCCACAGAAAATACATGAAGGGCCAGGCATGGTGGCTTGTGCCTGTAAGCTTCAGCCTATGAAGTGGCCAGGGCTAGGGATCGCGGTTCGAGTTCCACCTGGGGCCCGTAGTGAGACCTAGTTCCCAAAAAATAGCTGGGTGTGGTGGCA
>PVHY01020243.1:0-25896 GCA_004024945.1 Uropsilus gracilis | reverse complement strand
TTCCCTTGCAACCGGGTGCGACCCGATGCCGCCTGAGGGGGCAGTCAGGGAAGGGACCTCACCTGACCTCCGTGGAGCCTTCAGTCAGCTGCTGGTGCGGTGGTCGAGGGACCTCTGGTTCCCTGTCGCGTCGCCGGTGAGAACCAGCCGACGTGCAGCGAAGCCCGCAAGCTGGGCTTCGGTGTGGAGGCTGCTGTCCCGGCAAATTAATTTTTTGACAAAGGATAGTAGTTAACCAGTTGTTTAAAATTACATGTATTATACAAGTATTTATTGAGCATATATCAAAATACTATTAACCTATTATAGACCTTTTATATCATACAAAAGCTGATTTGGGTCTCAGTGATATGCTAGTTTACATATATCATATCATCTGAATTAAAAAAACAGTAATAATAGCTTAAAGTGATTACTATTTGAATATTTAATGTATTTATTTTGCTTGTTTTGAGACAAGGTCTCGCTTTTTTTTTTTTTTTTTTTTAGGCTTGGTCTCACTATTTTTGCCCGTGGAACCGCAGGCTCTTGTTGCCCGGGGTACCACAGACTCAAGCAGTCCCCAGCCTCAGCTTCCCAGGTAGCTGGGATTACAGGCCTACGCCACCATGCCCAGCTGTTTTTTTGGAACTAGGCCTCGCTACGGGCCCTGGGCGGGACTCGAACCGCGATCCCTAGCCCCGGCTGCTTCAAAGGCTGAAGCTTACAGGCACGAGCCACTGTGCCCGACAGGTCTCGCTGTTTTTGCCTGTGGAACTGCAGGTTCACGTTGCCTGGGTTACCACAGACTCAAGCAGTCCTCAGCCTCAGCTTCCCAGGTAGCTGGATTACAAGCCTGCACCACCACACCCAGCTATTTTTTGGGACTAGGTTTCACTATGTTGCCCTCTCTGAGTGGGACTCAAACCGTGATCCCTAGCCCCAGCCGCTTCATAGGCTGAAGATTACAGGCATGTGCCACTGTGCCTGGCTTTAAGTATTTAATATTTTTTAATGTAACTCTCATTGTTTTCCAAGTGGTAAATAGCAGAAGTATTTCCATAGTGTAGATGGGGAAGCAATAAATAACTTGCCAAGTTCACACAGATTGTTAGTTGAGTAATTGGAGTTTGATTGTAAGCATCTTGATTATGTGTTTTGTGTCATTTTTTAAAAACTGAGGTGAGAGAATGTTATGGGGACAATTTTTGATTCTTTATTGAGTTCGTTAAGCCCTCAGTTTCCTTAACTCCTTGAAAGATACAGTATTAAGTCATGATGTTTTTGTGGGGATTAGAATAACCTGTAAAGCACTATACTGTGTTCAATAAATGGTATGCCTCAACCTTTTTCCTTTTATTTAGGATTTGGCCATTCAAAAGCTCATTAGGAGGAGTATGGGAGTAGATATATACTTTTATGTACTAATACTATCCAAACAAAGGTATAGAGATGGAGAGCAGATAGATGGAGAAAAGTTATGGAGGTCCTTAAGTGCCAGGGTATGGGTTTTGTGCTTGAGACAAACTTCTCTTTTTGGATGTTAATCTGGAACAGAAGTCCAGTGAAGGAATAGAGTTTAATTATAATGGTTTGAGGCAAGAAGTGATGGTGGGGTTGTAGTAAAGGACATGCATTTGAGACTATTGATATTGACATGGGGAACTGACATGAGTATTGGCATTAGACAAAATTTTGGAAGGAAAGTGATGCTCTTAACAGAAATAAGGATATCATTATGAAGAGTGATTTTTGTAGGAAGGTAATTTAGGAGGAGGACTTATGATAGCATTCTTAGTTCGGGATCTGAGGAATTATCAAACATTTGGAAATGTGAAATGGAAACTGAGAGTCTGTATCTTCCAAAAACAGGTAAGAGACCAAATGCTCACTATATGACTAATGATCTACAGCAACTATCCTGCCGTGGGTCAGAGTTTTACAGGATTCCTGTAACTCCTCAAGGTCTTCAGAAATGCAGATTTCTTACTTATTGAGCTGTTGGCACTATGTACTTACTGTTCCCTCCCTGTAACATATTTTGTGTCTGTGATGACACAGGAGGGAAGATAGGAGGGTTAGAAAAGTTGGAAAACTAGCAATACTCCATTTCTTATTTTAAAAGAGATCTACTAAAATGGATACTAGGGATTGTCATATAAAGAACAAAGAACTTAGAAAGATGCTGTGATTTTTATGTAATTACAATCATTTATATGTATATGTTGAATTGTTGGAGCATCTCCAGATTTGTTATTTTTATCATCCTTTTTTGTTATTCTGAATTGATTAATAGGAAAACCTTTATAGTTGGAGTATCTGTGTATTTGGTAGAAAGGGACTTAAAGATACTATATTCTACTTAGAAGTACAGATTGTGAGAGAATAGTGTCAATGAATGAAAGAAGGCTGCATCGTGGGATAAGATGAATAAAGACTATGAATGATTACTTGTGCCTGTCATTTTCTGATTTCAGTTTGTTATCTCATTCTGTAAATGATAATGAGGTTGTTAGTATCAATTCTGACCCTGAAGAAAAGAAAGTATCTAGAGGCTCTATCCCTGAACAAAAGACTTGGTTTTAAGTAAAAGAACCTATAGGTTTCCTTTCTAGGCAGTTTTTTTGGATTTAGTGCTAAATGATATTGAAATAAGCATTACAATTTATCTGTTTCTGAACTCTCTTTAGTTCTCTGTAAGCATTGCTTAAGTAACTGGCCAGTCAATAAAAATTGACATAGTATGCACAAGAATTTGTATAAAGAAAGGCTTACATATTTTGTCATACCATTGTTGGAAATATTATTTGGCGCCTAAGCTTACAAGTTTTTCTATAGCGTTCATTCACTCAACAAATATTTACTAAGTACCTTCTATATTAGATGCTGATCTGAACACTGAGTAGATTGTAGACTGGAGATAAAAATTCTTGCCATCATGGCTCTTTTCTTCCAGTAGGAATTTGAAAGTATTTATTCATAGTGGAAAGTAGTTAGATTTTTCTTATAATATGTATTAGTAAAAATCACAATTTTAGCAGATAGTAAGTACTGTACTAGAATGCAACTAATTTTAGAGAGATTTTGAAGGAAGAGTCTTATTCTTATATGTATGTATTCTCCTTTTTCCCCAGTGGAATGGTATAGATATATCTAAAACTCAGCAAATGAAGGCATTTATAAAATCCTTAAGATGAGGAAAAAGGAAGTTGTGTTATGACAGGGCCCAAATCTGGGAAAGTAGGAGCAAGAAGACAGTGTAAGTCATTCCTTGCTTTTCTCCTGAGGATATGTATGAGAGGTGAGAGGTACACTAAATATGCTGAGTCTCTTGGTTTGGGGTGAAACAGGAAAGCCTTTGGGCTTAAGAGATCACACAGACTGACAGAGAAGAGTCATACTTTAAATAATGAAGACAGGTGGAGAGAAATGCCTGAAGACTATAATCGGAGGCAGCAGTGATAAATATACCAGGTCAACCAACCACTCTGGATTGGGGAGAGCTAAACACAGTGGACGCACATGCTTAACTGAGGAAAGCACTTGCTTACCATAATCTTTGTTCCCAATAAAAAGAACAAAGAGTATACTGGACTGCACTCATCCTCCCTCAGCACTCATGAAGTACTAATCTCATGAAGTGCACTAATGGTACACCTACCGCAGAGTCTTAGATGTGGAATTCTAGGGACAAGGAATATCAGTGGTACCACAAACATGATCCAGGGGTTCCCCACCCCACTATAATTGTACCAGTAAGGGTTCTGTAGGGATCCAGGATCCTCCCTTACTCTGTGACTCAGGAACTGCAGGATTAGGTGTCAGGACATATGGACACCAACAAAGCCCCCAAACAAAGACTATGTTAAACCATATCACCACTTGTAGAAAACTAAAAGTTAAATTTTCTACATTATGGCTATAGATACTTAATGAAAAGGCAGGGGCGGGGAGTGAGGAATCTGTAGCAGCAAAGTGGGCAGAAAAACATTGCAAAGCACAGCACCTTCAGACATCAGAGGACTAGAATAAGGATAGATCAGCTCTCCAGAGTACAAATACAAAGACTTAGAAGATTTTATCTCCCTGTCAGAATTCAAAATTGTAATAATTTGGAAAATTAAAAAAAGCCCAAAGAGAGATAAGAAAACTCAGAAAATCAGTTTTATGTGAGAACTCAAAAACTAATTGAAGAGATAAAATAAAATTCAGAAAAGTAAGTCAACCTGAGAAATAAAGTTAGTGAATAGAGAATAGAAAAATGAGGCTTTAAATAAGAAAATAATGAATTGGAGGATATAAAAAGATCTACATGTGAGACAAAAAGATCCTAGAAAAAGCTATTGGAATAGCCTGTTTCAAATATAAGATGAAGTAGTGATGATGAAGATACTAATGCACAGAACTTAGGTGTAAGGGAGAGATACATAAAAAAAAGTGAAGAAACAGTTGGTGAACTATCAAACTCCACTAGGAAAGACAACATCAGGATAATGGGTTTCTCACCAAAAAAGTTTATTCAAAGAAACAGTGGAGTAAAACATCCAAAACTACGAGATTGAACTGAATATAAAAATACATTATGCTAAAAGAATATCTGGTCATCCAAGTGCAATGAGAATTATACTAAGACACGTAATAGTGAAACTGTTTAAGACAAAGAATGTTAAAGATGATTGGGGGGAAAATCCTATAAGGTATTTCTATAAGGCTTAGGTCAGAATTCTCAGAAGAAGCCTTAAAACAGGGAGAGAGTGAAATAATGTTTCCAAAATATCAAACTGTCAGCCAGTCATGCATTACTCTTTCAGATTGTGGGAGAAATATATAGACTTTACTAGACAAACAGAAGGGGAAGGATTTGCCAATACAAAAATCGCCCTACCAGAAATGTTTAAAGGAGTTCCTAAGTTGAATAAAAGAAAGTAGCAAAGCATTGAACAAGGAAGTACATACAACCAGACCATTTTTAACAAAATGTATTAGAAAATAATTTTTATCAATAATCACCCTACTTGTAATGGACTCAGCTCACCAATCCAAGGTTACAGAGTGGCTCATTTAGTCATAAACCAAAACCCAACTTTTGGCTGTGTCTTAGGAGACCTATGTGAGCTCCAAAGTTAAAACAGACTCCAAGTAAATGTAAAACAATTCTACAAGCAAATAGGACTCAAAAACTGGCAGAGAAAGCCTATGTATCAGATAAAATAAACTACCAGCTAAAACTAAGACAGGGCTGATCACTCAGGAAGACAATATTCATTAGTATTAATGCATCAAACAAATGTAAGCATCAAAATATATAAGGCAGCTATGAGCAAATCTAAGAGCACATATTGGCAGTAGTAGGATAGTAGTAGTGCAGTACCTTGCTTTCATCAATCAAACAGAAAATCAACAAGGAAACAATTGCCTTAGGAGATATGAGACCATATGGGCTTAGTAGTTGTTTAAAGGGCATCACACCCTCAAATGCTGAATTTCTATTGTGCTAAAATTGAACATGGAACATTTTTGAAGGTAGACATAATTGGATAACAAGTGTCAAACCATTAATGAAGATTGAAATGGTATCAAGTATCTTTCCTGATCACAATGTTATCAAACTAGAAATCAGCACAGAAAGAATGCCGGGAAAAACCTCTTAAATATATGGAGACTAAACAGCATATTACTGAATGACTTTTGGGTTAATGAGGACATTAAGGGAGAAATTAACATATACCTGGACTCAAACAAAGTGACGATATATGCTACTACAATCTGTGGTATACAGCAAGCACAGTATTAGAGAGGGAATTATATGGCAGTACATACCCTTGTCAAAAATAAAAATATTAAGTAAATAACCTTATATTTAAGGAATCAGGAAGAAAAAACCAGAATCTAGTAGGAAGGGGAAAATAATAAAATAATAGAGTAAAGATAAATGAAATAGAAATCAAGATGGAACAGCAGATCAAATGCTGGTTTTTTGAACAAACAAACCTGGGTAGGCTCGTAGTGAATAAAATAATAAGCTCATAGTGAACTGAAACTAAATGGTTCTCTGAAATCAAATGCTGGTTCTCTGAACTAAATAAACAAACCTGGGTAGGCTCATAGTGAATAAAATATAAGGAAACTCTAATAAATAGAATCAGACATGAAAGAGAAGACACAGCAGACATCTCAGATGTATAAAGACTCAAAAGATTACTGTTAACATATTTTTGTCTCTAAATTGGATGTCCTAGAAATGAAGAAATTCTAAGAAGCATACGACCTTGTGACAATGAATAGAGAATAAATTGTAAACCCAAACAGACAATTACAAGCTAGGGAATTAAAGCAGCAATCAAAGGTCTCCCAGGTAGCTAGAATTACAGGCATGTACAACCACGCCCAGCTATTTTTTGGGGGCTGGTCTCGCTATGTGCCCCCGGCGGAACTTGAACCATGATCCCTGACCCGGACCGTGGCTTCCTAGGCTGCCACCAAGGGCATGCACCATCATGCCCGGCTTTTCTCAATCTTTTAGAAAAATTTTGAGGAAGAGGGAATGCTTCCAAACAGTTTATGAGGCCAACATTACTGTGATACAGCAGACGAAGTTGTTGCACACAAAAGGAAAACCACAAATCAATAGCTCTATTGAACATGGATGCAAAAATCCTCAACAAAATGTAAACAGTCTAAATTCAACAGTACATTGAAAGGATCCTACATCAAAACCAAATGTGCTATATCAAAGTACACAAGGATGGTTCAACTGGTGAATGGAAACTGGTGAGTCATTCATCTCAACAAAAGAAGTGATAAAAATCACACAATTCTAATAGATGCAGAGAAAGCAGTTGATGAGATTCAGCATCATTTATGACAAATACCCTTGAAAAATGGAGATAGAAGGAACATACCTCAACACAATAAAGACTATATGACAGACCCATAATTATTAACATCATACTCAGTGTTAAGAAAGCTGAAAAGTACTAGCTAAAGCAAATGGGTAAGAGAAAGATATGAAAAGAATCCAAAATGGGAAAGAAGAGATGAAACTATCACTACTTGCAGCACAGATGTCATGACATGTTATCAATAGAAAATCTTGAGAGCAGGTATGATATATCAATAGAAAATCATACATGTACACTGAAAAAGCTATTGCAAACTAACAAAAAAAAGTCAAAGTTGCAGGCTACAAAAATCAGATAAGATCAGTGTTCAGAGTGGAATAACCATAGACCAGGCTACAAAGTAAGTATACAAATGTCTGTTGAATTGCTTTATGTAAACAAGCTTTGGAGGAGAAAAAAAAAATACATCAAAAAATGAATAAAGGAGACTAAGGCCTTTATATTGGAAATTAAAAGATATTATTAAAAGAAACATTAAAAGACAGAAATGGAAAGATATCCCTTGTTGGTAGGTTGGAAAAAATAATATTGTTAAAATGACTATCTGATCCAAAGTGCAGATTGCACTGAATATATATATATATATATATATTCAGTGCAATCTGCTTCAACATTTCATGGCCTTCTACAAAGAAATACAACAATTACAACAAACATTAATGAAATTTACATGGAACAATGGAAGACCAAAGGAAAAGCCAAAATAGCCCTAATAAGAACCACAAAGGTTCATACCTTCAGACTTCAAACTATACTGCAAATTTATACTCATCAAAATAGTACATTGCTGGAGTAAGACCGGTGGAATATAAGTGAGAATCTAGAAATAAACCCACAGTGATACATACATTTTCTATGGCTGTTAGCAGTAGATATGAGTGGGTTGCCTCAGCCATGTGCCCAGAGCACTCAGTCTCTAGATGATCTTGCAGACCTTGTCCAGACTTTTCTAATGTGGACAGGTACAACTCAGGCCACATGTCTGGAAGAAGAGGTTTGTTGCCACTAATGTTGCCTATGCAGTTCTTTTGGTGTAGATGCTGGAAATTTCCTGACTTGTCTTCTATTTCTGTACACTGGTCCACCATCCTCAGCTCTTCACTCCAGAGGATTTTTTTCCTCCTTTCCTGGTAGCTTTGGACTGGCTCTGGTTTGAATAACCCAGTCTAATTCTCTGTGTAGAGTGTTGTAGCCATCTTCTTGAATGAGCACTTAGCCCCAGCCTTAGGTATGTAAACCATCCAAGTTTATGCTTTTGGGGTACTTTCCTTGAGCCTTTTTCTCCCATCATAGTTTAGTAATTATTTCTCTTAAAAAATTGAGATGTTTTATTGACTTATACTTGACATATGATAAACTGTACATATTTAAGCTATATTTGGATGATCTTTGACATACTTATGTATGTGAAATAATTACCATAATGAAGATAACAAGCATACCATTCTAGATAATGCCTCATGCCCCCCCCTTTTTTTTTTTTATAGGAAACTAGTTCTATTACAAATTTGGTACACTCAGATCTACCTCCCTGTCCATCAAAGGGAAGAAGTTTATACTAACTTTCAGGCCGGTCATGGTGGCACATGCCTGTAGGTGGTAGCCTAGGAAGCCATTGATGGGGCCAATGATCGCGGTTCAAGTCCTGCTGGGGCCATGTAGCAAGACCTAGTCCCAAAAAAATAACTGGGCATGGTGTTGCACACCTGTAATTCCAGCTTCCTGGGAAGCTGAGGCTGGGGATTGCTTCCCCGAGTCTGTGGTACTCTGGGCAACATGAGCCTGCTGTTCCATGGGCAAAAATAGTGAGACCTCAAAAAAAAAAATATATATATATATATACACACTAACGTTCAAGAGTGAATTTGAGAACATAGGGATTGTTTCATTGCCTAAAAATCAGATTTATTGACTAGTTACAGGTCAGTTCATACATGAAGTATGAAGAGGCTTTTCTTCAGAAAACTGGAATTTGAATCTCTTTTGGGGGACCTTTGCCTCTGGTAGCACCTATCTCCACTCCTTGTTAGCAGTCCCTTAATTCTGGCAGACTTGCAGCCCAGCTTAAATTGAGCTGCTCTGAGCCTAAGTTTAGTTTAATCGTTTGTAGATAAGCTCCCTCTGTAGTCAGTCAGGTGTCATCATGCTTTTGGTTTCCTGTCCCTGTCTTGGTAGCCACACATCCTTGCAACACACAAACACTGTAATTAGAGAACCTGGCTTACCATTTCCCTCAATGTAAACATTTTGAAAACAGACATTAGGAAGTATATATTTATTGGGCTTGCGTTGTGCAGGTTAACACTTGTCCTTACTGGAGAAGCTTTTAAAGGCACCAATGAATACAAAGAAGGTGAGAGTTGGTCTTCATGCTCTTCTGAAATCCCTCTCTCTTGCCCATTGTCATTGTCTGGTATAGTTATCAGTCTATCATAGTTGAACAATCAGTTGTGTTAAACAGCATCTGTTTAATATACTAGATAGCTTCTGTCTCTTGATTGAATCCCTACTGATACAGTGTTGGTACCTTGTATAGTTCCAGGAGACAGACCTAAAAAAATTCAGGTTTTTGTATGTTAGTCACAGTTGTACTTGAGACAGTGTTAAACTCCTTGCCATTGGAAATGGGATGCTAGTAATCACATCAAAAGTAATGGAGCTTTCATCTGTCGTTGATTGTGACATGCTGCAATCTCTGACACACATGCCTCGGAACCCAAATGCTGCTTTATTGTCATTATGCTATACTAGTTATGAGGAGGACTGCAGTGTAGGATGGAATCTTTCTTGAATGTTTACCATGAGAGGAAATGACAGGTTGGATTTTTTAACTCATTTTCACTTCTGAAGATAATCATTCCATCTTCTCCAAATTGTGAATAGATTTGTCAGTTATAGAATGTTGATTGCTAATTGCATTGTTTTGATTTGCTTTTGGTATAAAAGTAATGTACACTTAAAAAACTTGGGCAGGTAGAACAGTTCTCTATTAAGATTTCTGTGTAATATTTTTTCTAGATTTTTGTTTAGTATATCTTCTATAAAACAGATTTTTATAGAATCTACTTTTTTTTTTTTATTCTGAAACATCTAGATAAGTATAACAAAAATAGAAACTGGAGTCCCAATACTTATAGTCTATAGTATTAAATTGTTTCTTTATATTTATGTATATTTTTATTGTATACATAAAATATTTTTAAATTTAAGTTCTAAAATATTTTAAAATCATAGTTCAGAAGTGCTGGCATTTAGAGATCTCTGTGCAACACACTGCATATATTTTACAAAGTATAAGTAACTGATAAGTGCCAGACACTGATGAGGTGTTTGTGATACATCCATAAAATGAATATTCCTCTCTTGGAAAAGTTTATATTTTGGTGGCAAAGATGCACACTTCAACATATAAACATAGCAGGCAATTTATGGTATGATAGAAGTTAGTGTTAGGTAAATAAATAAAAGAGTAATGGTAGGTTTGCTTGCAGGTTGCAGACTTTTGCCAAGGCAGCATGTACTATATGTAGAAAAGAATAGTGGGGATATTTTAAAGATGCAGTTGTTAAAATTAGGGGGAATGGTAAAATTGGAACAGATGCCTCATACTTATCCACCTTTAACATAGTACACCAAATTTCATGATTAATTGTGCAGATTATAGGGTATGCTCATCTTTTGGTTCAGAAATTAAACATAAAGAAGGATTAGAGGCAGTGATGATAGGCAAGGGAATTGGCTCATTTATTTAGTGGTAGTTGCTAGTACTTAAACATAGAAATCCACTTCCTTATAATAAGGAAACTGGAATGATAATGATAGTTACTTTTTTCCTTTTCCCTGTTTTTGTTTGACTTGACAAGGTTACTCTAAGAATTTGATAGAAAGGTATTCATGTTAGATGTTCAACAGATTCCCTGGTACAGAATTACATTCTTTAGGCTGATATGTCTATTTTGATGGAAGTGACATTTGTATAAAAGCATCTTTAAATATAAGCTATCATGATTATTCTTATTGGGATTAATTCTTTGAAGTACACTGAGTGTCATTATTTTTGATAGCCAGGAATTTTTTTGTCATGTTTCTCTAAATGATGTTTCAGATTCTGCTATTCATGAGGCAATTTCATTGTCAATTGTCTTTTAGTTTGCTGTGTGTGTTAACTGCTGTGGTTGGCAACCTATGGTACTGGTGACAATAATGGTATTTAAAAGTTATGAAGTGTATTTTTGTTAGAAAAAAGGACAACTAAATAGGAATGCTTTCTCTAATTTGACCTTTTACCACACTTTTACTTGCATGAAGTTTATGAATAATGACTTGGTAAGTCATTATGATTTCTCCTTTGTGAAATTTATTCCTGGTTATTTTATTCTTTTTGATACGATATTTTCTTGATTTTTCTCCTCTTCTTTGAACTATGGCTGAGCCTGTTGTCTTGCCCTCTGTGTCCCCTGCCCTAGAGTACAACCTCTAGGTTCCTTGCTTACCCAACTTCTTTTTGATGGATTGTGAATCATATTAGTGTCAATTCTGTTGAAGCCTGCTCTATTCCCAGATGTCCAAGAGGTGCTGATGTCTTCTGCATTGCTACAGGACACTCTCAGTGTATTTTCTCTCCTGTTCTTGTATGGTAGCCAAGCCAGAAACTTCTTCTCTCAGCATTTATTGATTTCTGATCTGCTTTGCTGCTCTGAGAGCCACAGCAAATGTGTTCCAGGCACTATTGATTCCACCTCTGTACTACATCTGTTACCTCTTCATGTGTCTGCCACCTCTGCATTGTGTCTGTTTAGTGTCTAAACCTTTATGCTGTGTTTACCCATTATACTGATCAGGCACTGCTATCCCAAAGTATCTTCTGTTGCATCTGCATCTTTTGCCACTTCTACAGAAGACATAGCCTCTGAGCTATGTCCTCTGACTCTGTGGACCAGACACTGTTAAACTCCTTGGTGTCCGTGTCTGCTACTGAATTTGTACACTCTGTGCCAGCTCTGTTGGATTTGGGATCAGGCACTGTCAAGCTGAGTCCACATCTGCCATATTTGTTTCTGCTGCAACTTTTGCAATCTATAATTTTTCTATTTTATTATAGGTTATTGTTAATCTCTTATAAGTTGTTGTATTTTATAAGCTATCCCCCACTGATAAGGGAATATTATAGGGGTAGGAGGGAGGGATAGTTAAAGATAGTACTTGCTATTGTGATAGGGGTGGGAGGGAGGGTTAATCAAAGATAGTAAGTCCCATTGTGAAGGCCTTAAGTTTGGAAAGAATCAATATTTTGGAGAAAGCTGTATAGTAATTTCAAAATTATTCATTCACTTATTTGGAGAAATCAAATTATAAAGCAGTGATGGAGTCTCTAAAATATTTGCTTTGCTTCGAATAGTTAAAAATATTAGACTGAATTTGTTAGTTTGGATGGGTTCATATTAGAGAAATTAGCTAGGCAATCTTTGTTTCTTGCAAAGGAACTATTGGACATTTTATCTTTGCTTAAAAAAGAAACCTCTGTTTTTTGACTTACCATTTTTTTCTTATGACAAGCTTTCAACCATTTCTTTCAAAGTTTTAGAAAACATGCTTTTAGAGCAAGAAAGGGGAAAGATAATAAAACCAGGGGGTGGTGTTAGGCACAAGAGATTTAAGATGATGGCTCATGGGTTGAGGTTGTGGGAGAACCTTGGGCTATACAACGATGTGAAATACATATAATTAAAACAATAAAATTAAAAATAAAAACATGCTTTATGGGAATTTATCTGTAGTAATGTTAGTAGTTTCATTTGTTAGAACTCTGAAGTCATGATGCATTTTAAGAAACAGTAGCGTATTATTTAGTTATCACTATCAGATCTTATTACATAGGGAGTTGTTACATGAATTGAAAACACTTTTCTGAGGGAAATGTTAATGCCATGTATATATGATAGTTACATATGACCATGAACTTATTTGTAAGAAAAATATCCTATTTAATGGATGTGATTTGGTTATCACAAATTTTACACTAAAATATTTAGCTGACTCTTCACTTTATGGTTAATGCTTGCTAGTTTTTATGAATGTTGTAGTATAAGATACAGTCATGGAGAAAAATTAAAATATCTGTTAAATCATTTTGCAAACTGGGAAAGGATTATCATTTCAGCAGTTACATATTTGTGTGTGTGTTTTTTTTTTTGTTTGTTTGTTTTTGAGACTAGGTCTCGCTATTTTTGCCATGAAACTGCAGTGAAACTGCAGGCTAATGTTGCCTGGGGTACCACAGACTCAAGCAGTCCCCAGCCTCAGCTTCCCAGGTAGCTGGGATTACAGGTGTGCGCCAACACACCCAGATATTTTTTGGGACTAGTCTCACTGTGTTGCCCCGAGCAGAATTCAAATTGCGATCCCTAGTCCCAGCTGCTTCATAGGCTGAAGCTTACAGGCACGTGCCACTGTGCCCAGCTCTCAGCAGTTACATATTTGGTCCAGTTTTTGGAATACCAATGATATTGAGAAGTGAATGAGAATGAATGCACTTTGAGTTTGCTCAGAGGCTTGCCAGTGGACTCAGTTACTTCAATTAGTGTACTTAGCACTTAACTAGTTGATGTCAGGATGTGTCATCTTCAGAATTAATAACTGTTTAGAGAGTAATTTCCTAAAAAAGAATGTTGATATCATGAGTAGTTAGAAAATACATTCCCATTCTTAAAATAATGTTTTACAGTATAATTTTATAAAGAGTATAATCTTAGCAGAGTGTGGTGGCGCATGCCTGCAGTCCCAGTGCTGAGAGGCTGAGGCCAGGGATCACTTGAGCCTGCAGGTTCTAGACTACCCTGAGCAACATAGCAAGACTTAGTCTCTTAAAAAATAGCCGGGCATGGTGGCACGTGACTGTAATCTCAGCTACCTGGGAGGCTGAGGCTAGAGATCACTTGAATCTAGTCATAGGTCAATTTGAATTTTCTACTTCTTCATGATTCACTTGAATCTGTGGGTTCGATACTACCCCAGGCCTCATAGCGAGACCTAGTCTCTTTAAAAAAAAAAAAAAAAAAGGAGTATAAGCTTATATAACTTATAAGAGTTTTAAATGTGCAGTTAGAATTAACTTTTATACTTAGGGAGGTTTTAATTTTGCAGTTACCAGACCAGTACTAACTGAGTCATTGGATGGAATCAGCACATTGAAGCCGATAATTTTGAGTCTGAGCCAAGGTGTTCCTGTTTTCGAAAAACTCAGAGAAAAACAATAAAAAGAAGAGATGGTTCTTTGAAAAGATCGGCAAAATTAATAAATTTTTAGTGAATTGACTAAGGAAAAAAGAGGAGATTCAAATAACTAAATTAATCAGGCATAGCAGAGGGAATGTTGCTGCCTATTTTACAGAAATAAAAAGCACCATGAAAGAATACTAGGAGCAATTGTAAAACAAAAAGTTGGATAACCTGGAAGAAATAGACAATTCCTCAGGATGCACAACTTCAGCCATGATGGAATCATGAAGAAGTAGAAAATTCAAATTGACCTATGACTAGGAAGGGAATCAATAATCAGAAACTTAGCAAGAAAAACCCAGGTCTAAATTGCCTCATTTTTGTATTTTATTTTTATGTAATATTTTTATTTTCTAATTTTCATACAGCTTTGGCCGTATTTGTATAGTTGTCTCCTTAGGTATGGCCCTCCCGCCAATATTATACCCCAATTGCCTCACTTTTGAAATGTATCAAGTATTTACAGAATAATTTATACCAATTATTCTAGCATATTCTGTAAGACCAACTTTATTTTGATACCAAAGCCAGACAACAACATTACAAGGAAAGGAAATTATAGACCAACATGTCTGATGCAACAAATCAAATTCAACAGTGCTACAACCAAGTGGCACTAATTCCAAGAGTATAAGCCTGATTCAAAATATGAGAAGTATAATTAACATGATACAATTAACATTAGCAAGATGAAGGAAAAAAACATGCCATCTCAATGCAGAAGAAAACATTCAGCAAAATTTAACAACCTTTCATGAGGAAAATACCCAACATATTTAAAATAGAAGGAAATTGCTTCACATTGTAAAGCTCATGTGGATAGCCCACAGTTGACATCAATACTTACTGGTAATACCAGACTGAAAGCTTTTCCCTTACGATTATAAAAAAGGAAGTATGTCAATTTTATTGTTTCTATTCACTATAATGCCAAAGTCCTAAACAGAGTAATTATTCAAGAAAAGAATAAAATATACCTACATTGGAAACCAAGAAGCACAGTTACCTGTTTTCAGACATTTTATTCCTGTAAAAGTGTGAAGAATCCACACAAATAGATTTAGTTGCAAACCACTGGCAACAAAAGATAACAGAACTTGGACTATATCAAACACTAAACTTGTTCATAGAAAAATACTATACAAAGTGAAAAGACAAAGCATAGGAGAAATTGTTTTTCAATCATGGACTTATATACCTGATATATGAACTTTTACAACTCAAAAAATCAACAATAATTAGAAATTGGCAAATGACTTAAATAATAATTTCTCCAATGTAGATCTTCAAATCGCTAATAAATTCATGAAAAGATACAACACCACTAATCAAGGATAGCAAATAGAAAGCATTCAGAGATACCTTTAGGAATGCTGTTATAAAAAAAAAAATAATAAATGGCAAGAATGTGAAGAAATTGGAACCCTTGTGCATTTCTGTTGGGAAAATAAAGTGAAGCAACTGCTATGGAAAGCAGTGTGGTGATTCCTCAAAAAATTAAACAGAATTAATGTTATCTGTCAATTCCACTTTTGGGTAGATTCCACAGAAAAGTAAAAGCTGAGACTTGGATATTTGCCACTGCGTTCATATTAACTTTATTCAAATAGGTAAAAAGGTTGAAGCTATCAAGTGTCCATCTGTGGATGAATGGATAAAGAAAGTGTGCTACTTAAAATGGACTGTTATTCACCCTTAAAAAGGTGATTCTGACATATTACACTTTGGAGGAATATTTTTACTCCTCATAAAGTTTTTTTTTTTTTTTTTTTTTTTTAAGAGACTAGGTCTCATTATGTTGCCCAGGATAGTCCTGAACCCACGGACTCAAGTGATCCCTAGCCTTAGCCTCCCAAGTAGCTGGGATTACAGTTGCATACCACCACACCCAGCTATTTTTTTAGAGACTAGGTCTCACTATGTTGCATGAGGTAGTCTTGAACCCGTGAACTCAAGTGATTCCTAGCCTCAGCCTCCCAGGTAGCTGGGATTACAGGTGTGTGTCACTGCGCCCAACTCATATAGTATTTTTATTTATGAATTTATTTTTCTTTTCTCTCAAATTTTATTGATTTGTCAGTCATTTATGTAACTATATAATTTTGGGAGTAGTTTCGCAATGTCACATGTGTGGCATTTGTCCATATCCAATTGTTGTTGATTTTACTTTTCACTTATATAGAATAGTCAAATTTGTAGAAATAGTGCTTACCTCAGGGTTTGGAGGAGGGGGATAATGGAGATTAATGTTTAATGGGTACAGGAGTTCAATTTGGAAGGATTAAAAACTTCTGGAGATGAGTGGTTTTTATAGTTGCATAATGGTGTGAGTGAAGTTAATATCACTGAACTTTACATTTAAAAATATGTAAATAATTTTTGGTTATGTATATTGTATCACAATACAAACTGAGGTAGAAGACCTTTTGAAAAGATCACTGGGGAGTTAGAAAATGAGCATTCACAGCATTAAAAAACTATTATACATATAGAAAATTATAGAAACTGTATAACAAAATTCAATGTAATCTTCACCTGGATTTAACATTTATTACTTTTTTTGGTTTAAATTTTTTGACTGGAATATCTTTAAGTTGCAAATATGACATTTCATCAAGTGAGGATGTTTTCGTATGAACATAACACTATCACCTCTCTTGAAAATTAAATTATTTAAAAAAATTTATCTAATATCTTTACCATATTCACATTATCCCTAAATTATTTTTTTATTGTTGGTTTGGTTGAGCCCTTTGTTTTTATTTGGAGTTTAATGTTTCTTTCCTCAATATCTATAACTGTCTGAAGCCATACCCCCATCCTTATTCCCAACATAGTTTTGTTTATTAATTTTAACAGAAATTGGTGCAATTCCTTAAAAATAACATTCCCACCTTGGATATCTTATAGCCTTTTTCCTGTTGTGTATTTTCTATAATTTGAAGTTAGGACAGAAAGTATTTTATAACAAGTGCCTTACTGTGCTTTTATGTTCTTGAATGAGGACATCACATTTAGGAAAAAGCAAAATATACATATGAGCTTATAAATTGTATTTAAAAATTGTAAGTATTCTAAAAATTATATTTTAAAGCAGACTTGTTTTTTGATCTTTGCTTTAATCCAAATCTAATTTTCTCCATAATTGAGTCACTATACCAGTGATAACTATAAATAGAACTGTGGGATGATTTAGATTCATGAATCATGCAGGTATTGACTAGAGTGTTTACCTTAGTGTTTAAATCTTTGTAAAATCTTTTAGTTTAGAGATATATTTTTTTATTTTAAAATAATTTTATTGATTTGTCACTTTGTGTATTAATTGATCCCCTTATATATGGCCTTCCCTCTTCCCCCACACCATATCCTCCCTCTACTCCTTCCAGTCACTCCAACTCCCATCTTTCTGCGATTTGTTGGTTGGTGAAGTTGATGTTTAGTTGTTCTTTGTTTGGCCCGTTGTGCTCTTCTGATAGCTGGTAAATGTTCTTATCCTGGATGAGGACCTGAATTCCTGTGACCTGTTGGTCTATGCTGCTTAATTTCTAAGAATAACTTTGAAGCAGGCAGTCCATCCCTGCTCATCTGGGACCTCTTGCAGGGCAGGTGTGTAGTGTTGCTCTCCAGATTCCTTTTCTTATGGCATTTTCTGCTGTGAAGTTGACAGCTTCCTTTTCTTCAGACCTGTGTGGTTGCTGGGATTCGTACCCTTGCCGTTCTGGTGTTTGTCCTGTGGTGCTGCTTTTAAGCCTTTTAGCTCTGGCATGTGGTGTTGGGATCCCACCTCTTGGCCACTGGCATTAGAGGGGTTCCACAGTGGGACAGACTCCCTGTAAGAGGTTTGTCCATCTCTTCTTCATTCTTGTGGTTTACAGTTTTATTGCAGGGCTACAGCCCCTTCTCTGTGGCTTTCTTCCCCAGACGAGAGGAAGGCACTTCGCTCACCTTGGTGTGATCTCTGGATCAGGGGTTGTTTCATTAAGCCCTAGAACATTGTAGGCGAAGCTCTTTGCTAGGTCACTTATGTGATTAATCTAACAGTCCTGTCTTGTGGGTCTGATCTTGCACAGTTTGGGTCTCACCTTAGTGACGTTCATGACCAGGGCCTTTGTTTGGTGTTCTTTTCTCCTGTCAGTATACTGGTTGTTGGTTTTCTCTTTTTCAGTGATACCTGTTAGGAGTGGCCCGTAGCCGGTAACCCGCGCCCCGGCAGAGGTGCTGTCCCTGCTCCCGGACACAAAGGAGCTCAGGGCCGCCCTCCCTCTCCTGGGACCCCGTGGGGTGCTTACCCTGGGCCCTGGTGGCTGCCACCAAGGGGCATTGGTGGGAGCCTTATCTGTGCACCGGCCTGCCGCAGGTGGGCCCAGACCTCGCCCCCTAGAATATATTGTACTTAAATCAATAATTATATGCTAAACATTAATTATTTTGACTAATAGTAATTGTAATGTTCACACATATTTGTGTTTAACATGTTTTTGTGTGTAAAATATGTTCCTGACTTACAAAGCACCGGAACTCATTGTTACTCATCTGCTTATCTTCTAGGTGATTTTTTCAGCGAGATGCTGCTCTCCATAGGAATGCTCATGTTATCGGCCACACAAGTCTATACCATCTTGACTGTTCAACTCTTTGCATTCTTAAACCTGCTACCTGTAGAAGCCGACATTTTAGCAGTAAGTGCAGTTAAACTTACCCATGTCTAAAAGCATTCCTTAAAGAAATTTCTTGGGAAAGTCTAAATAATGGAATTTTATAAGGTGTTTGCTTACAAATATACAGACACATATATACTGTTGTTATCTCAAAGTAGGGAATCTTACTCATCTTTTTATTACTTAATATCTTACAAGATTTCATGTACAATAAGTACCTGGTCAATGCTGCCCTTGGGGATGTGTGTGGTCTCAGGAGTGTTTGTGCAAACATATATATTCACATATCTTGAAGACATTATGCTGAGTACAGTAAGCCATAGACAAATGAAGAACAATAAAAAATGATTGTACTTCTGTACAGCATGAAAATAGTCAAATTCATAGAAATAGTGGTTGCCTGGAATTAGGAGGAGGGAGAAATGGGCAGTTAGTACTGTGAGTTTTATTTACATTCTTACTGTTTTCCTTGATAATTAAAACCAAGAAACAACTTTGATAATAATACTTTAAAAAATTGTACAAGATATCGAGCGAGAATTTCAACCTAAGGTTAATATTAATGTGTGGTCTTTTCTATAATCACAGAAAGGGTCTTGGAGATGATTTTTACTCAAAACCTTAGTAGTAATTTCTAGGGTACTGTTTTTTTTGTTTTTTGTTTTTTTTGAGACTAGGTCTCGCTATTTTTGTCCGTGGACCCTCAGGCCCTTGTTGCCCGGGGTACCACAGACTCAAGCAATCCCCAGCTTCAGCTTCCCAGGTAGCTGGGATTACGGGCACGCACCACCACGCCCAGCTATTTTTTTTTGGGACTAGGTCTCGCTACGGACCCCAGGCAGGACTCGAACCGTGATCCCTAGCCCCGGCCCCTTCATAGGCTGAAGCTTACAGGCATGAGCTACCATGCCCAGCCTTCTAGTGTACTGTTTTACTAATCTGCTGAGAAGTGTATATATTTCCTATTTTTCGTTTCTGTGAAACTAGAAATGGAAGAATTAACTCTGTATATGTGTGTATGTGTAAGTACTGTAAGTACTGTGCTGAGTGTTTATTATCTTTACTGTTTGGGAATAAGTGATTTGCTTAGTGACAGTGATAAATGAGAGCCAGAATTGTTGCTGATCAAAGCTTATGTGGTTCTCAGGCATGCTTCTGAGACTGAAGCACTTGTGTTTGGGATCATTGTAGACTCACTAGAGCAAGACTGGTTTCTGTGCTTTTGAAAGCAAAACAATGCTAATTCCTAGGAGACTTCCTAGGAATAACTTCTTTATTACCCTTCCTGGTAGGGAATTTGGTCCATTAGATATTTTTCCTAAAATATCCTGGATCTTTTTCAGATGGAGTGAAAGTAGAATCTTGAAGGCTTAATAGTCTATTGCTATTCATACCTCTTCTCTAAATTTGTCCCCAAAGTTCTAGGAATATTCTTGAGATGACTTTTGAAATGAGGTAGAGAATTTATATGCAGATTAGGGAATGAAGTTCACCTTTTCTCTTTGATTTCTAACAGTCTTTTCTCTCTTTCCTCTTTCTTTTCTTCCTCTCTCGCTTCTAATATCTGACATGCTTTTGTCTTCTTTCTTTTTTTTAACCTAAATGGATTATTGTTCTGTGTTCAGATCTGTGATAGGTTCAGTGATTTTCTATGAACTACCCTGGGAACTCAGCCAACTGTTCTTGATGAAATTACGTAGCCACTAAAATGACTCAGTTTCTTTACTTGTAAAGTAGAATATTGTAATGATGATTAATTAAAGTGCTTAGAATTGTATCTCATCTAGAATTGTAATTCTCATCTACTTAGTCTCATCAGTCTTCTGGAGCAATATATTAGATTGTGTGAGGTGTATTTTTAATGTTGAGACAAAAAATGTTAGATATAGAAAAACAGTCCGTCCAGACAATCCGTCTGGTAGGCTAAATGTGGAATGTATGCTGATGTCACCTAGTGGAAAACCACCAGACCAGTAACTGCTTTTAAATCTAATCTTCATGTTGAACTAAAGGGTTGAAGGCTGAATGCAGAGATAGCCATGGTGGGTAGTGGATTGGGAAAGCATGTTGTAAGAGGGCCAGTTGTAAGGGGAACTAAAGACTGAGTAGAAGAACTGGATGTGGTGACACAGTTGTGCAGAGGAAGTGAATTAAGAAGTAGAAAATATTCGTTCTTTTAAATAAATAAAAGTACCTCTGAAATATGAGTTTGTAGTAATATATTTTTAAGTTGGATATTAGATTGATTCTAGTTTCATTTTGGACAGATACTAGGATGCTGTTTTTGAAAAGGTAAAGTCATTTTTAATCGTGTTGTCTATATGCCAGGTGATTTTGTTTTGGCAGTTGAATTGTGCCAGGGAATTAATTCCCTGACATCAGTATTTGTCTGATGTCTGATGTCTGATATGTGAGTACTGAGACAATGTTGAGATGCTACTGTAGTGTACTGCTGAGTAGTCAGTAAACAAACCCCTTATATCATGAGCACTGGGAAAACAGGGTTTGTCTTAATAAGCTTTGTTTCTAGTGTCAAGCATTAGTTGTACAGTAGGAATTCAATAAATGTTTTAACTTTTAGTAGCTTTTCTTTGGAGATTTAGGTCTTACATATTTTCTTTTAATATCATTTATTCCTCATACTTTAGATTATTGTTATTTTTCTTAGCAATATTTTTCATCTCTTAGATTGTTTCTCTTTGCTATGATCCAAAAGGAAATGTGAAATCATTAATTTATATAGGTTTATGTATGAAAATATGAAACTTTAGAATTGGCAGAAGCTTTACACTTTAGTGATAAACAGATCAATGTTCAGTATTCTGATTCTACTATTCCTGTAGTCTGGAAATAACTACTATCTTTCAGTTATAGCATAATTTTATTTAAAAGTAGCATCCATTTTACATACTTCAGAGATGTCAGCCCAATTTTGGTTTACTCCCAATCTGCCTTTTGATTCAGTTTTCTGTATTTGTCAGAATTGAGTATTTGGTAAGTGGTCATGAGAGTCAGTGGGTGGAGTGGAAGAGAATCACCCAGTTGGTGGTGATGCGCACAGTGATAGGAAACTCCAGCTGAGGTCACAGTCTGAGTCAGATTCCAGTCCTGCCACTCTGTGACTGCATGACCTTGGACAAATTACTGAACACCTTTTCATTCTCGGTTTGTTTATTATAAACATAGGACTGTGCTAGAGAGACAGTAAGGCAGAGGGTTAGGAGTCAGGATACTAGACCCAGACTGCCTGCACAGAGTCCTTTATCTCCAGCTTTTGGGAACAGATTATTCTCACCATTCTGTAGTCAGTCTCCAAAATGAGGAAAATGATAAATGGCCTACTTTATAAGATTCTGGTAAGGATTAAATGCCTATCAAGTGTTTAATCTGATGTCATAAAATACTCAGTAATTGTTAGATATTACTATTGTCTATATTAAAATAAACCTGTAGAGGCCGCTGTTAAAGAGAATTTGTTACAAAGTTCATAAAAAGTGGATTGAAACTGTTATGTGGTAACAACTGAAGATAGAATTCTAGACTAATAACTTTATTTTTTACTTTGAAAAATCTTCTGGTTGAATATGCTTTAATTTCTTAAGCAGCAATCTCCTCCCAGAACACAAACGTAAAAAGATGTAAATTGTCTAAAAGATGTGTATTTTTAAGTTTTGTTCATGATAAGTGTGTGTGTCTATGTATATGTGTGTGTGTGTGTGTATATATATATATATATATGTTTTAATGATATGAGTTTAAGGAACTGTGTGAACAATTCTTACTTAGTGATTAAGGAAAGACAATTTCAAAAAAAGTGTCAATAGCAAAACTTTTTCTAAATTCTCAGTGTTATGAGTTAGAATTTTTTCTGAGATTCTAGCCAAAATACTAAAACTCTGTAGTAGTAAGAAGTGATAAATATTTCAATATAGTTGTAGATTTTTCTATTTTTTTTTTATTTTGAAAGTATACTTTTTAATGTACTCCCTGTACACATTTATATTTTTCCTTTTTTTGTCTCTGTTGACTAGATCAGTTTATTTTATGTAAATGTATTTGGCCATGGAGGAGTTATGTGTCTTTCTCACCTTCAACACAAATATGATCATAACTGAATTAAATCAATTGAGAAGTAATTTAATTAAGAGAGTGAATGATATATTGTGCTAATGGATAGTAAAACACTTTTTGCCTCTACAGTAGTTGGTAAACCATGTACTATTTTACAGAGATGAATTATTGTTACAGTAGCACATGACCCTGAAGCAGTACAGTCTTATAGGTGTACTCCAGGCTAATTACCCTGGAAGTGATAGACTAGACCAGATTAGCAACAAAATGCAGATTCTTGAGTGACACATTTTATTGAATTAATTACATATACATGCATATGTATAATTAATATATAGTGAAAAGCATAGTAAAAAAATGGGTATTTTAAGACACTCAGGATCTAGGGTACAAGTAGGGTGCCAGAGCATATTACCTGAACCCTGTGTTACTTGTTATGATTGAGTCCAATGTCTCTTTGTGCTGCATTAACTTTCTTTAGTCACAGTTTGGCTCCCAGGATTTGAGCTAAGAGTAAACAAAGGGACTTGATAGATGAAAGGTGTGTGGAGCCAACATTTGCTTGTTTTATTAGAGATACACGGTAATTACATATGAACACAGCTGTAACTTGCTGTTCAACCTGCAGATCTATTTATTTGTGAGTGTCTGGTATGTGATGTATTAGAAGATGGAGATCATCATAAGGTATTTGATGTAGAGACAACTTAGCTGTCAATCTAAGCACATGAACCTAGTCTGTGTGTTGTGAATATTTAACACTTTATTTTTTGGAATCTTTTTCTCCATGCTATATCTGTCTTTTTTTCTCTATTCAGAACAAATATATCTGTTTTGGGCCTATAATTTGTGGACACTTACCTTACCTTCAATTACATCTTTAAGTTTCACCTTTCTCAGAAGTTACTTTTTAATATCTAAGCATGGTTTCATTTATCCTCTTTCTCTTCCTTTGCTATCCATCAGATTGAATATTGTTAAAAATGCAACAAACCTACTTAATAATTACTATTATATTTTAAAAGCACAGAGAACTCTTGTTTTGTTCTGTTAGTGCAGAGGACTGTATAAATATTATAATGTAGCTATCAATAAGGAAGGGGAAAGTCGTTCAAGAGTTTGAATACCATCAGCTTTCTATATGGATCTATTTCATTAAGTTTACACCTTCATTGTTGAGTCCTAGAGAGAAATGTTTAACTTATGTAAGAAATGATACTGCCTTAAAAATATGACTTATTCTCTTGGGAAAAAGACATCTTTTATGAGCTAGAAATCTTGCAAATCTGTTAAATCAGATCTTATAATGTGGAGATAATAAATTGGTACTCAGTGGAAATGGAAAATAATCTTTCTAGAAAAATTTTTGCTAGAGAATTGATTGCAGCAAGAATTCAGAAAATAGTAAGTGATGTTATAGAATTATTGCTTAACTGTAGTAATTGTTGTACACTATTAGAATTTAGTAACTATATATGTAGTAAGCTGTTTATATTCCCTACTGTTTTAGTGAATGCACATTTATAAATTTTATTGTGTTAAACTCTGAAGGTAAATTAGAATTGTGAAAATGATAACTTAATAAAACTTTTGAATTGGTTGTAACTTCCTTGTTTTTAACTTTATATTTAGTATAATTTTGAAAATGCAACTCAGACATTTGATGACCTTCCAGCAAGATTTGGTTACACACTTCCAGCTGAAGGTTTAAAGGTAAGACAGTAGTAATGTATGGTGAAAGCATAAGTTATTTCAGTGAGATCATTTTTATTGATCTTTGTTTAAGGATGGAAATATTACCCTACATTTGTTATTATAAAACCCATGTAGCCACTTGTAAAGGTTTCAAATTACTCAAAAAGTATGAAGAAGAAAGTGCAAACTACCTATTGAATTGGAATTTTAGGAAACAGACCTGGAGTCTGAGGACCCAAGTGGGCCTTTTCTTAGTTCTTTTCTTCAGCAAGGAAAGAATTCAACATTAAGGCCAGGGTCACAGAAAAACAAAAGATTTATTTATAGGTAGATAGGAAGAATAACAGGAAAGCCTCACATCAGTTTGCCAATTCTTAAAAATTGATTTGTAGGAATCTAGACACATAGTTATATTGCCTTATATTTTCTCTTTGTACTCGTTTTTTATATATGTTGCTTTCAAAAATTATACCTATGTTAAAATGTAACAGGTACACCTTTTTTGTTGTTTTGCCCTTTTTCTTAAGTAATCCTTTACAATCCTGAAGTCTTAAAATATTTTTCTCCAAAAATGTTTTTTCTGTTACTGACTCCAGGAGGTCTTTAATGAACCCTGAATTATCTTACTGTATAGTATAAGAAAGGCCTGGCTTCTGTTTGTACTTATTTTTTCAAATGGATAACTTGTTATCTTATTAGTGAATAGTCAAGGTCATGTGTAGGTTTGTAATATTAGCATGCTTTCTTGCTAGACTTATGGTTATTATTATGGTTGGAATTTAATTATACATTGAGAGTAAGTTTCAGGAGAATTAGTATTTCCAGGGTGTTTTGTTTCTATACTTTTAAGAAATGACAATGATCATTAGAAAACTGAAAGCAAGATTTATTTCTGATAAAGGTGCCTGGATCAGTAAGCTAAGGGTCAGATTTCTTGAACATACCTTTTAATGGCAGCTCTTATTTTCAGCAAAAGTCCTTATTGGCTAGATAAACCATGACTCTCTTATATAGTAATTTTGTAGTCTGGCACTCAGTGTATATTCTTTATAGTGATGAAGATGCTGTACAGGATGATGGTCATGGAATTCAGATTTGCCCTTGACTGTCATTCCTAGTGTTTGTAAAAAGGCATAATAAAAGATTTTCCTTATTTGATATGTGCTTTATTGTTCTTTATCATTTTAAAATTTGCCTTTTATTATTTGTTAATTTTCTACAAACTAGACTTACTCTTTTAAAAATTAGTTTATTCAAAAGGACAAGGAAAATTATTTTTTTTTGTTTGGCATATTGTTTTTTTTTTTTTT
>PVHY01020242.1:9536-26014 GCA_004024945.1 Uropsilus gracilis | reverse complement strand
AAAAAAAAAAAAAAAAAAAAAAAAAAAAAAGATGAAATAACTTTTTTTGTTTGTTTTGTTTTGGAGACTAGGTCTCCCTATTTTTGCTGGTGGAACCGCATGCAGGCTCACGTTGCCCGGGGTACCACGGACTCAAGTGATCCCCAAACTCAGCTTCCCAGGTAGCTGGGATTACAGGCACGCGCCACCATGCCCAGCTATTTTTTTGGAACTAGGTCTCACTACGTTGCCTCAGGCGGGACTCGAACCGCAACCCCCAGTTCCAGCAGTGGCTTCCTAGACTGCCACTTACAGGCATGCGCCACCATGCCCCGCTGAAAGATAACAACTGTTTCAAGTTAGCAGCTAGAATTGAAGGAACCTACAAGAGCTCACTATATTCTTCCCAAGTCTACTCTCTCCACCCACATTCTTTGGATACCAGAGCAGATATACCAATAAGGAACTCTAAGATTTCTTAAAAGTGTGCAAATCTACAGTCCAGACCAACCCTATATACACTTCACACAACTTAGGGGCTCCTTACTGTTAAAGACTGTGAAAAGTGGAATCGTCTCTCTACTCGAGAATCATTGGGTAGTTTGAAAATGATCTTGACACTTTCAGGGTCATCAGGGGAAGGTTCTGGGGGGAGGCACTCCAACTTTCTTTCCTTTTCCTCTTGTAAATTCTGCAGACACACAAAACAAAGATTGGATTATGGCTCTAATAAGGAAAAAGGAAGCAAAATACAATTACATACAATCAAAAAAAAATATATAGCCAATACAAGAAAAACTTTTTGGCAAAAGTCAGAATCTAATTCAGGGTACTAAGTATTATAATCAAGTGGTAATGCATACAGAAACGAAGTCCTGGTTAAGCCAGTTGCTGTACTAAGACTAAATACACTATTTCTACAAGTAGCATTTGAATTGTTTATTCTCTACTTATACTTACTTATTTAACCTTTTACTCACTGTTGTATTTTCCCCTCCTCCCTGTTGTATATTTAAAACACTTCTTGCAAAAATGTATTAAGTCAGAAAATGACTTGGGAGATTTAAGTGACAGACAAGTCCATCATCTTCTAGTTTTTTTCTCTCACACTTGAAAAAAAAAGAAAAGTCTGGAAGGCTAGGTGCAGTGGCACATGTCTGTAATCCCAGTGCTGGGAGGCTGAGGTCAGGGATTGCTTGAGGCTGAGGGTTTGAGACTACCCCAGCAACACAGCGAGACCTAGTCTCTAAAAAATAGCTGGACATGGTGGTGCACATCTGTAATCCCAGTTACCTGGGAGGCTGAGGCTAGGGATCACTTGGGCCTACCCCAGGCCACATAGTGAGACCATGTCTCTTTAAAAAAAAAAAAAAAAAAAAGACCAGTATGGAGAGGCACAGGGAGTAAAGATGGGGTTATTACCCGCCGCCTCCGTTCCTCTGCCAACTTCTGCTGCTGCACCTCCTCCTCCTTCCTTCGCTTCCGCTCCCGCTCTTCCCGCTTTTTTCTTTCCTTCTCCTGGTCGGCCCTAAGAGAGGCCAGGTAGGCCTCATCCTGCTGCTGTCTCAGCACCTGGGTCTGGTTTCTTTCTTCCCTACAGAGAGATCAAAAGCAAAGACAGCTATAAAAGTAATCTTACAAAAATTCTGTTTTCTTACATGGAAGCTTTTTTGGGATAAAAAGGTTGACAATCTTGGTGTGTGTATACCAGAAGGGATTCCAAAGTACTGCAGAATCTCATAAGCCATCTTTTTTCCCAATTGGGAGAGAAAGAGGTGACAAGCTTTCCCCTCTTCTTTTAACTTTTCAAATAAAACCACCTTTCCCTTAAATTCTAACAAAACTAACACAATATTATTACTATAAAATATATATTATTTGATCAAGATCAAAATTTACAGGTTACATCCTTTTGGGTCACTGCATCTTTTGCATTATTGTTCTCATAAAACCAAGAAATCACATACACACATCTGGAAGATTTCAAAAAAGTAAAAACATTTCATTGTATTCTAATCAATGAGAAAACAGCTTAACAATTTAGTGTAGTTTCTACTTTCCCTCCAAACAATTGTGAATGTCTATAGAGGTGTCTATAAAATTTAAAGAAAATACAACACAATATTAAAAGTAGTGGTAGCATTATGAGTGATTTAAAATTTCTCCATTGTGATTCACAATTTATTCTATAATTAATGGATATTACCAATGGAGTGTGTGGGGGAGTTTTAACTAGCCTTCATGTTTTTACATTTAAGTGCCTTATATCATGTTCAGCTATTCTTATATCATGTTCAGTTATGATGTAAGTGCCTTATATGATATTCAGCTGATCTAGTATACATTCTGTAGGTTAGAAAGCTATCTTTATTTTAAATCACATCTCTAAGAACAATTGTCTGATGGAAAACTATTCAGTGCAAAGTACCTGACTGTTTTAACACTAAATGGATAAGGCTTTAAAAGTTGCCTAAGACCTAGAAGTCATCAGGATTTGGAAGCCCCTCAAGTCTACAACTGGTCTTCAGCTCAAGAGAGGACTCCCCTGTACCTTTCTAAGCGTTCTGACACCAGGTAAGTTTGGTTTGCATCCATGATAAATGTCAGCTGGTTAATGAGGTCATCAGGTTGGATGAGGCCTTCTAGCCGTCCTACTACAGTCATCCTCCGATCCTTCAGCATAATCATGGCCAGGAATGGATAGGTGTTCTCTCGTAAAGCCTGTGAGACTGAGAGAAAGAAGACCCAAAGAGATGAAGGGCACTCCTCAAACTTTCCACAATGAGTAAGTTGGGAAATTAGGGAGGTGTCATTTATTCCTCACCTAACTTTTCTTCCCCCTTTCTTGATTTTTTTTTTTTTTTAAGACTAGGTCTTGCTATTTTTGCCCACGAACTGCAGGCTCATGTTGCCCAGGGTACCACAGACTCAAGCAATCCCCAACCTCAGCTTCCCAGGTAGCTGGGATTACAGGCGTGCACCACCACACCCAGCTATTTTTTTGGAACTAGGTCTTGCTACGGGTCCCAGGCGGGACTCAAACCGCAATCCCTAGCCCCTGCCGTTTCATAGGCTGAAGCTTACAGGGACGAGCCACCGTACCTGGCCCCTTTCTTGATCTTTTTGTTACTATATTTATGACCCTATTTCCAGTTTATTTGGTAAGAATAGGGCAGGCTTTTTGGTGGGGTATGACTGTCCTCATCATTCTAGGGATAGTTGAAAGTTCAAGGAAAATGTCCATTTGATGTACAGGAAAGAATCTATAAGGAATCTGGCTATTGCTTAGCATAATTTTCCCGGTGTTCGGGGTTATGTCTAAAGGGGCCAAAACTGCAAGTCAGTTTTATGCTATCAGTAATGAGCTCTACCTATAAATTTTTATTTTTTTAAATTTTATTATTATTTTATTTTTAAGAGACTAGGTCTCACGATATTGCCCAGGGTTGTCTCAAACCCGTGGACTCAAGTGATCCCCAGCTCCAGCCTCCCAGGTAACTGGGATTACAGGTGTGTGCCACCATGCCTGGCCTACCCATAAATTTTTAAAATGAAGATTTTGTTTTTATTTTTTATTATTTTTATTTATTCTTTATTAAAAACAATAATGTAATACTCTTCCATATAAATCAAAGGCTCATACCTCTTCAGATTACCATGATCTTCTGTCTTCTTCCTCTTATTCAATCCCTTCCTTACCTCATCTTCCCTCTCCTCTCTCCCTCTGTCTCATAAAAGACCTAGTTTTTCTGTTTCAAAGGAATCAAGAAAGTTGGACTTCCAAGTAACTAAGATTTTTTACAATGTAGTTTTACCTATATTTTTCTTCCAGCTTAAAAGATTTCATAAGCTTCTACAAAAAATATCCTTAGTCTTCTTCTATCCACAACTCCCACCCCCAAACCATATATTTTTTCTATTTATTTATATATAAATTTCACATCATTGTAATCCCAGGGATTTACTCCCCCTGCCCCCCCCCCAGTCTCCCCATCATTCCCCCGCTTTCCCTCCTGCCCTAAATTGTGTGCTTCAGTTTGGTGCTTAGCTTGTTTTGACTTTTCCTCAAGGCTTTTGTTATTTTTTTTTTCCACTATATCCCATATATTAGTAAAACTATTTGGTTTCAGGCCGGGCACGGTGGCTCGTGCTTGTAAGCTTCAGCCTATGAAGCAGCCAGGGCTAGGGATCGCGGTTCGAGTCCCGCCTGGGACCTGTAGCGAGACATAGTTCCAAAAAAATAGCTGGGCGTGGTGGCACGCGCCTGTAATCCCAGCTACCGAGAAGCTGAGGTTGGGGATTGCTTGAGTCTGTGGTACCCTGGGTACCCTGTGGTACCCTGCGGTTCCATGGGCAAAAATAGCCAGACCTAGTCTCAAAAAACAAAACAAAACAAAAACCTATTTGGTTTCTTTTTCTTTTTGACTTGTTTCTGCTAATATGATTTCTTCTAAGTACATCCATGTTTTCATAAAATCATCAAATTTGTCATTTTTAATTGATGAGTAATATTTCATTGTGCACATATACCACATTTTTTTTTTTCATAGTCATCTGTTTTGGGACATTTCTGTAGCTTCCAAGTCCTTGCAATTATAAATACTCCTGCAGTAAGCATTCGAGCACCTGTGTATCCAATTGAGGCCTCTTTTGGGTAGATTTGCAAGAGAGCAATTGTTGGGTCAAATGGTAGTTCCATTTTCATTAATTTGAGGGTCCTCCACACAGTTTTCCATAGTGGTTGGACCAGTTTACATTCCCACCAGCAGTGTAAGGTATTCCTTTCTCTCTACATCCTCGCTTGCACTTGTTGTTGCCCGTTCTTTGGATGTGGGCCCAAGCCATATTAGAATGACAAAATGTAGGCAGGGACTTATCAGATGTTTAAAAACCAATCAGAAGTAAAAACTCAGATTTTTAGCATGTAGGTAATACAACTGTTGTGTCTTTGGTTCTCAAAATCTTAAGTATAGTGCCTGCTATGCTAACATATACCCAAAAGTAGCTGCAAAGCACGCCTTTTTTTCACTGAATACTTTTATATCTTATATTGATTTCTAAAAATACTTCTCTCCAAATAAGAGTCACTGTCATCACCCCCAAAAAGTCACTGAGATCAAAGGTCAGCACTCAAAGCACTCAGACAACTAACTTATTATGCAAGAAAACACTTTAAAAATGCAAATAAGAAGCCAGGTACAGTGGCACGTGCCTGTAATCCCAACTACTCGGGAGGCTGAGGCTAGGGATCATTTGAATCCATGGGTTTGAGACTACCTTGGGCAATATAGTGAGAGCTAATCTCTTTAAAAAAAATTTTTTTTAAAAAAGAAAAAAAAAAAAAGCAGCTAAAAATATACTCCAGTAAAAGATCCATTTAATCCATTAAGACTAAAGGCAAGTTTCTGGCCAAAGGCTCTGGCATTGGTTAATTTATGGGCCAATAAACTTGAGATTGCTCCAAAACTTGTTGTGTAATCATCAGATAGGGGTTTAAACTTCTGAGCCTGTTTCCTAAACCATGAAGCAAAGGTAATACAATGACCATTTCTCAGGGCAGCTGAGAGGATTAAATGAGATCATGTATAAACAGCAACTAGTATTGTGTCCAAGCACAGACTAAACATACAATAAATAACATGTCTCTCCAGATTACTTCAAAGCTAGTCCAACAATTTTAGTGAGGTAAAAGAAACACAACTTACCCCTGTATCCCTCAGGTTTGTTTGTAGAACAAGCCCAGAAGAGCATTCTAGTGTTTATCAGTGAAATAACTTCAGGTGCACAGAGGGTATTGCTGTAGAGAGGAAAGGAAAGGACAGGAGAAGACCTGCTTATACTACAAACAATCAGCAGATAAAGTCCAAAAAGAAGGAATAAAAAGATTGGTTAACTTACCGACAGAACTCATCAGAGTCCTGGTGATCATCTCCATGAAGATAAACCAAAAGAAAGCGGAGCTCCCGCTTGGCATCATTCAGTGCCTGTGAGAAACAGAAGATTACTAATTAATACACTGACTGTGTCTTGAGCTTTTAATTAGGCTACAGTCCTAACGGATACAGCTATGTATTTAAGAACAAAAAGGAGAAATAAAGAAAAAAGTGAGCAAGATACCAGAAAACTCCTAGGTTCCTACCTTCATACCCCTGGCATTTTTCTCCCTATAGAAAGTTCAGGCTAACAAGCTTTAATGAGAAGATTTTAGTGTTGTTAAGGGTTTAAATTATATCAGGCACATGAGAATAGACAGGCTGACAAATAAAGGTTTCCAACAAATCACAGGAAAGTCAGCTGTTCCCACTGTCTAGAGGAAGATAAAAACAGGAGATTGTGATCATGTGAAGAGGGAGGTGAGACTTTTGCCACTTTACAACACTCTTGCAGATAAAAAATACTGTGAAGATGAGCCTGATCCCAGGCCACATACCAAGCAAGGATGAGGGAGTGTGGGGCCCAAAGGCATTCTAAAGAGCACTGGGTGTAAATGATCATCAAAGACAAGGCTAGTTTCTAAGATTCCTGTGTGTTTGCATAATCCTGAGCATATTACAATTCATAATCAAATTCAAATTTTCAGGATGACCAGTGTAATCTACCCCTCAGGATCACAAAAAATAGGGACAAAAGAGCTGCCCATCTCACTCATGCCTCTATTTCTAGCATGGAACATAGTGCTTGGATATCGTAGGTGCTTACTGCTTGTTAAGTGGGAGTGGGAACAGCCAATGAGTAGATTGAAAAGGTGAAAAAAAGCAGATGTGGGAAAATCAAAGCAGGAAGCAAGAAATAGCATTTTTCTTTCTTCAAATAGATTCTGATATCCTGGAGGTTGTAGAACAGAACTACCCTCTGGCCTAGGCCCACAGTGCTATTTCTACATTTTCTCTGGCAAACTAGAAACATGCCTTACACTACAGAACTCTTAATTTTTGTCCCTTGAGAGGTAACAAATGTCTGTGTGGCTTCAGCTGAATTAGATGTGCTGCCTTGAGTCTGTATGATCCATGTCCCTATTCATTCTGTGAGGGATCAAAGAAGATTCAGGCTTGCCTTCAAGGGGTTTATAGTCTAATATAAGAGGTAAGACACAAACACAAACAGCTATAATGTAAGGAATACTGTGAAGTTGTTGTAAGTCTTAAAAATAACTACAAAAGCACAAAAAAGAAAGATTAGTATTTTAGATTGCAAGGTAGGACAGAGCACAACAATCAGGAAAGGGTACAAGAGGGGAGTGATATGAGCTGGTTGAAGGATGGGCAAGATTCCAATTAGCAAAAATGTGAGTAAGGCATTCCAGGTGGAGGGAATAGCAAAAGCAAAGGCACAGAGATGGGAAAGTAAGAGTACGTTCAGGGAACAGTTTAGCTGGAACCTAGGGTATGGGAGAACAAGTTATGCAGAAAAGACCTCATAAGGAGGTTGGGATTAAAATAAGGAGGGCCTGACTAAAAGGTTTAGTGTATATTTCTGTAAGCAGTGAAGAGCTATTTAAGGTTCCTAAGTAAAAGAATGACATGATCAGTGCTGGGCTATGCTTTCCTTTGAGGATAGAATCATATCAATAAATTGGCATCTATATGATTTGTGGCACTGACCTGGCTGTACGTTCCCTGGTAGAAGACAGGGTGTGCCCTCCCATATTTCTCTTCAAAAGAGTGCATAAATGAAACAATGTCCCCAACGGGGTCAGTGACCCGGCTGCGAGGGTCAGGCCGTATAAAACGAAGAGCAAACCTGGGGAGGAAGGAATAAATATCACATGAATCGGCTTACTATAGTGCATATGGAGTGGGCCAGTGTGTAAGGATTTCTATAACAGAGCCAGAGGCATGGCAGCAAAGGGAGCAAATGGTCTGTGAATGGACCATCAAACCTGAAAGTATATTCTGACTCAAAAGCCGCAGAGCAGCAAGTGCTATTCCATTGCCTGTTCAAGAAGAATGCAAACTACTAGGATTACCAATTCCAACACTGGCCTAAACAAATCCTGAGTGCTTTTTGCAGAAAAATCTAGGGCTAGAAGAAATGGAAAAGGAAGACACAGTATGCAAAAAGATCATAAATTAGTCTGTGTCCCCATCTCTAAGAAAAGCACTATCTACTATGGCAGCCTCTACCCACCTCGGGTTAATCTAAATGAAAACTAAAGAAAAAAAGTCCAGTTTCACAGTCACTCTAGCCACATTAAGTGTTAAGGCTTCCACAGTGGACAGTGCAGATACAGAATGTCCCATCATCACAGAAAGTTCTCTGGAAAAGAGCTGCCTTTCTGGTTGTTCTACTTACTTCTCTTTCTCCTTTCTGTCCTCATGGGATTTTGAATTTTTAGTCCATACTCTCAATCTAGTCAAATTATGGAGAGAAATGTCAAACCCAAACTTCCAGTCATGATTTACTTGCTCTTCAAAGAGGCAAGTTGATAGCAATCATAGAAGTTATAAAACAGCTTCGAGCATGCTGGCAGTCTTGGAAACCTGGCAGCTAAAGGTGAAGGGTGGTATTATACATCTGTTTCTAAAGAACTAGTCTAATCACATTTGTACAGCACCATTTATTTATCCTTTGGGTTCCCAAAGAAGGCAATGGGCAGTGGCTTGGTAAGTCAATGTGCTACATAACATCGAATAGCTGCTTAGATGATACAGTTGCATTAAAATTAGTAACACATGCCATGCATTTTTTCCCCTGAGGAAAAGCAAATATTCGACACTTGAGGAGTTTTCACTACAGAAAATACTAACACTTTTCTTACCAAATCTTGAGCCAATTCCTTAGCATTCAACAAATTCTTAATTCCCCATATATATACAGCTTCACTTGGAATTTCTCCCTAGTAATCAAATTCATTGACACAAACATTCCACAGCAAATTAAAAACAACTCTATGTTGTGTATGTGGGGGAGTGATTAGAAATCCTTTAGATGACTGACTTTTTTTTTTTTTTAAGAGACTAGGTCTATGTTGCTCGGGGTAGTCCTGAACACACAGACTCAAGTGATCCCTAGCTTCAGTCTCCCAGGTAGCTGGGATTATAGGCGACTGCCGCCATGCCTGGCTTGCTTTTTTGAGACTAAGTCTCACTATTTTGTTCGGGGTAGTCCTGAACCTGTGGACTCAAGTGGATTCCTAGCCTCTGTCTTCCAAATAGCTGGGATTATAGATGACTGATGTTTTGACAACGTTCTCTGAAATCATACATTTAGGAATTATCTTATTATTATATTGTTCTTCCCATTCCCAATTCTGAAGAATGGGTAAAAGCTTAGCCTATTTCTTATTATATTATATTCCTATGGCTTATACAATGTAGAAGAATCAGTTTTTCAAAAAAAGATAGCAACTCAGTCTTAATTATGATTTCAAAGGTTTTACAAGTTCATTCTTTAATAAAAGAGGGATGGAATATGTACTACTTGGTTAACTGGTGACCAGTAAGAACCCTGTTAAAGCAAGGAAATCTCTGAAGCAGGGAGTTCCATAAAACACCAAGTGATCAAGGTAAAGGATACTGTCTGGCCCTTGTACCTCTGCTGCTACCTGGTCCTAGCCCCTACATCTACTCCCCAAGCAACATAAGTCCCTATTTGGGAGTCACAGGCTGCCCTGTATGTGATGCTCAGACCATACATTCTAGCTCTGTTGGCCTGGGTACCTGTGAAGCCTAGGTGTGGATTCTTCTACAGTTCAGCTCCAGACCAGAACCCCATGTCTGATGTGCTTACAAATCAATCCTCCATAACATTTTCTAGTCCTCGCTCTCTGTGGCTTTCAGAGCTGAGCATTCTGAATAGTCCATGAAGAGGCAAGAAGAAAGATGAAGGTGTGAAGCAAGGGGACATATAAATGGGAGGGTTCCGGTGTCAGCAATCTATAGGTTATCAGGACAAGAGTGAAATGTACAGAAGTACCTAAAGGGTTGAAATGGTTGTGGAAGAATCTGGAGAAAAGTGAGTAACCTCAGAGCAAGAGGATTTGTTGGGATTTCAAGTGATCAGATGGAGTCTGATGGCTTATGTTAAAAGTTACAAGGAGTGTGAAGCTAGGATATATAATGATGGTTAAAAAGGAAAGTGAGCAGATTACCTAGGGAATGTAGAGGTAATAAACATGGTGATAAACATGGTGGAAAGGAGGAGGATAACAATAAATGTAGGTAGATTGATTCTTAAAAATAGGCAAGACTACTTGAAAACAGTTCCCTATTATGTTTGAAAAACTTAAAATACTTTTATACTATATTAATATAGTGATATTATAGTAATAATATAGTAATATTAAGACTTCAGAAAAAGTATTCAATCTGATGACAAATTGGCAAGTCAAAGTGATAAGAGCATAAACCTATTTCAGTCTGTATTTCAGTTCCTAAGTGTACTCTATTGCTACTAACATACAAATTACAAAGGTACATACCTAAATATATCAAGTATTGTGTAATAGGTAAATCGGAATGGAAGCATTATCAAGTAGTAACCCCATCCAAGCAGCCCCTGAAATTCCAAAAACAGAGTTAGACATCATTTTCTTGGACCCTAATACCTTACAAATGCCTAGTTCAGATTTTCACCGTTTTTATACTTTCTCTTTCTGCAGCACAGCTCCCTCTTTCTGGCCACTTCATTCTTAAAGACCAGCAGCCTTGCATCTAAAATCATCACATCTTTCTTTTATTGTATAATTTTTGTATTACAACTGTTTCAACATTTTTTCTGCAGCTGCCTTAATAAGTTGTCAAATTCAACTGCAACTGCACCCCCATCATAGATATTCATTCTTTTCTTTTTGATTTACACATTAAAGTGTAATATAGAGAAATAATATGAAGAGAACCAATATTTTTCCCTATCCAGCAGTATACAAATGACAAATATATCAGTCCATGGCTGACAATGGGGTCCCAAACACCAAAGCAAAATCCAAAACAAACTGGGGAGACGTTTGGTATATACAGAATTAATCCCTGAATCATTTGCTTGTTCTAGGAGTCTCTACTCTTAAATTTGAGTATACTATAGAATGAGCTGTAAGTTTCATTTTTCAAAAGCTATTCAAGTACTGAACAAATAGGTGCGATGGATCATAAAGCATATTTTAACTGCTATAAGACTGAGGGATAGCAACCTTGGGATTCTAATGTAGATACGAGGAGGGTATAATTGCCAGAATTAGACAAACCCCCAGAAGTTCTCTAGAGGTCATTGTTAATACACTCATCTGACTTCTCTAATTACTGTGAGCAATGGTGTGCAAACGGGGAGTATATTTATCCATCTTTGGATTCCTGACAGCAAAATAATCAGGCACACTGGAACACTCTTAAATACCTGTTGAATTTCACAAAAAAACAGACTTTTTATGGCTAATTTTAAAGATATGGTCAAAGATTGCAAGTTCTTCCTAGAAGGAGTTTAAAATTAAGTAAAGTGAATCAACCAAGAACTCAAAACATTCTAACTAGAAGTGTAGATCCATTAAACACATAGGAAAATTTTTAGACATGTAAATAAAACTATGTACTCCAAAAAAGATACACTTTGCCCAAATAAATAGTAAAAAAAACTCCCCCACCTCCCTTCCACAAAGGGAAAAGGAACAAAAAACAGTTAAAGTACCACTTCATTTAGGAACAAAAGAAACATGACAAACCCAACTAATGTACCAAGAAGTTAGGTCTAGATAACAGGTTTATGTTCTCAGTATTTCTTTTGTTCTCACATACAGAGATCAATACAAGCTTGTGAATGGATTTAAAAGGAGAAAAAGGAGGGGAGAAACTATAGTCATGAAATAACTTGCCCTTGGTTGTGGTCTTGAGACAACATAGCTGTAGATCCTATGATCCGCTGTATTAACCTGCAGGGGTCGTGATGGAGGTGGGTTGAAAACACTTGGTACACCCTCTTGCTCATTCAATCTGTCCTGTACAGCAGCCTGAGGAGTAAAAACAAGAGCAGCAAGAGTTTCAAATGTTCAAATCAACCCAGAAGAGAAAAGGAAACCAATGCTGGGTATTTCAAACAGATGACACAATAAGAAGTCACTGGAGGAGTATAACTTCATGGAACTTTAACTTGCTGTGATGGGAGGCAGTGTGGTTATGTCTCCAGAATTCACACAATGGAGGAGGCCAGAGAGCTGGTCTGGCAGCTATATTTATTGCTTTTATTCAGATGTTCTGTGTGACTTAGATTAGAAGAGCATAGTTTCACTAGTAAAGTTGAAGGAAAGCCATCTACAGAGAGAGAATGTAAACAGTGCCCTTAGACCTATGGTGGAGAATATGGAGAGATGCTTGATAGTTATCTTTAAATCTAAAGTGTGGCTAACTCTTACAGCTTTTGTGTTTTTGAGAAGTAAAGATCAGGTTGATAAGGGAAAGAGTAGTCTTTCAGCAAAGAGTGCTATCATTGAATTTCAGTATGTAGGAAAATGCATCAACATTTGGAAGATAGTTACTCAATGAACTAGTATTTTCTAATATCCAAAACATGAAGTCAGATAATTGGTAAGAGTCATTGAAAGTGCAAGCAGAACAACAGATTTCAATGTAAAAGAGGATGAACAATTCCTTGATATGGTTTCAAATTTCATATTGCAACCAACCTTTAAGAAACTACCACAGTATTAAAGAAAATCTAGTTATCTAAACAGGATATTAAAATACTCCTAATTACATATCTGGATAAAGTCGGGTGCAATGCCTTTAACCTCAGGCTAGGATGGGAGGCTGAGGCTGGGAATCGCTTGAGTCCCCGGGTTTGAAACCCACGCAGGGGGGCCAGGCATGGTGGCTCGTGCCTGTAAGCTTCAGCCTATGAAGCGGCCGGGGCTAGGGATCGCGGTTGGAGTCCCGCCTGGGGCCCATAGTGAGACCTAGTTCCAAAAAAATAGCTGGGCATGGTGGTGTGCGCCTGTAATCCCAGCTACCTGGGAGGCTGAGGCTGGGGACTGCTTGAATCTGTGGTACCTGGGGCAACGAGTCTGTGGTTCCACGGGCAAAAATAGCAAGACCTAGTCTCAAAAAATAGCTAGATGTGATGGCACATGGCTGTAATCCCAGTTACCTGCAAGGGTTAAGGGTAGGGATTGCTGAATCCAGGGTACCCTGGGCAACAAGTCTGCAATTCCCCAGGCAACATAGCAAGACACAGTCCCTACCTTTCCCCTCCCCAAAGAAAAAAATCTGGGTAAAACCATTTTCTCCACATACTTTACGACTACATATCATAATAGATTGAAGGCAGAAACTGACATGGAAATCCAACTTTTTTCCCTAAGTGAGACATTTAAGAGATTTATAAATATTTACAGTAACATGGACAAACATGAACACAGATTCTGAATCATGCAATACCGAAAGTCAATGTTAAGCACCTCAATAAAAAATACAAAAATAATGTAACATGCAATGAGTTTTTTAAATAAACTACTTTTTCATTTTATTTTGTATTATAGTTAAAAAAACAAAAACGGATGTTAATAATTCTTAAGCGTGAAGAATGAGATTAAAGGTTTGAGAACTGGCTGGGCACGGTGGCGTGTGCCTATAAGCGGTAGCCTAGGAAGCTGCAGCGGGAACCGGGGATCGTGGTTCGAGTCCTGCCTGGGGCAACGTGGCAAGACCTAGTTACAAAAAATTAGCTGGGCGTGGTGGTGTGTGCCTGTAATTCTAGCTACCTGGGAAGCTGAGGTTGGGGACTGCAAGTCTGTGATAGCCCAGGCAACGTGAACCTGCAGTTCTACTGGAAAAAATAGTGAGATCTAGTCTCAAAAAAAAAAAAAAGGTTTGAGAACTTCTGCTTTTTTTCCTTTCCCCAATATTATACCTTGGCTTTAAGTTTTAATAAACTTTCCTTTTTTATAGACTAGGTCTCGCTATATTGCCTGGAGTACTGCAGACTCAAGTTGCCCGAGCAGTCACGGACTCAAGTGATCCCCAGTCTCAGCCTCCCAGGTAGCTGGGATTACAGGAACCGGCCATGGAGCCTGGCTGCTCTTTTCAAGACCAGGTCTTGCTATGTTGCCTAGAGTAGTCTCAAACCCGTGAACTCAAGCGATCCCAAGCCTCTTGCCTCCCAGAGCTTGAACAATAAAACTATTTTTGAGTTTCACAAAAGTGAAATACAAATATGACATAATCTCATTTATGTAACAAGAAATCTTTTTTTTTGGAGACTAGGTCTCACTAGCCCATGGAACCGCAGGCTCTTGTTGCCCAAGGTACCACAGACTTAAGCAATTCCTAGCCTCAGCTTCCCAGGTAGCTGGGATTACAGGCATGCGCCACCACGCCCAGCTATTTTTTGGGACAAGTGGGACTCAAACAGCGATCTCTAGCCCCAGCCACTTTATAGGCTGAACCTTACAGGCATGAGCCACCGTGCCTGGCCTGAAAATAGTCTTGCTGTGAAAAAATACAATTCTCTGACTGGTTATCAGATCAAAGACAAAGCAGCTCAGAATAAATCCCATTATACCTCTATGTTCCAGTTATGCTGTTCCAAGGTATGGCGACACTGATCCATAGATTCTATGCCCGTCAGATCCTAGAGAAAAAGAAAAGATAAAACCAGTTATCAGGGAAAAATCAATAGCACACATGTGGGTATTTTTATCCATACAATTATGAACATTGCTGGGAAAAGACAGATTTAAATACTGAAGGCAGATGTTTACTACTTAGAATTTATTTAGCAATCACTATTTAGCATTTATCCAGTTAGTTATAGCAGTATTATTCTTATAAAACAAAAACAATGAAATTTTTTTAAACTTCAAAGCTTTCAATTAAGATTATCTCAAGTTTAAAAAATTCAAATTTTCTTCAAACTCCTGTTATAGGAAAATATTCTTTAAACTAAAAATTATTCTGCTTATAATACATAATAATGCATTAGTGCAGGCTTCTTGTAAAATTTAAAGCTTTTCATTAACTTGTGTCATTTTACCTAGGTATATATAACCAGCTGTAACACAAACTGTGTAAAAAGTTTTACACAGTTTAAAAAGTTTTTAAAAAGAGTTTGTAATCAAGATATTTTCCTAAGACAACTATTTCCCCTACTCTATTTTCTTGAAACATTTGGGATTCACTTTATGTCTAAACACAATAATAGTTAGAATAGTTCCTTCTCTAGCTCCTTTTCTTTTCTAAATTATTATTATTATTGGATTTACTTACTTACTTTACTTACTTACCTACCTACCTACCTACCTACCTACCTACTTACTTACTTACTTACTTACTTACGAACGACTAGGTCTTGCTATTTTTGCCCATGGAACCGCAGACTCACGTTGCCTGGGGTATCACAGACTCAAGCAACTTCCAGCCTCAGCTTCCCAGGTAGCTGGGGTTACAGGAGCATGTCGCCATGCCCAGCTATATTTTTTTGGAACTAGATCGCGCTATGTGCCCCCGGCAGGACTTGAACCATGATCCCAGGCCCTACCGCAGCTTCCTAGGCTGTCTCTCACAGGTATACGCCACCAAAACCCGGCCTTCTCTTCTAAATTAATTTTTGAAATTGATTTCTGGCTCCTTTTCTTCCATCCCACTAAGGATGTATCCTGGGTTCTTGTCTCCTTCCTGGCAATCTCACATAATCTACAGTATTCAATCATCCTTTATATTCACATAACTCTTAATTTAATTTCTGGACTTTCCATCTCTTCTGAAGGTTAGCAGTTTATTTCCAATATCCTACTCAACTACTTAAAAAAAGAGTCGCAAACACTGCATGAGAGAACAATCAGGTTAACCATACATCTTCAATATCCTGAAATACTAAAGCTAATTTGCAAGCAAAATTCTTTTGCAAGTAGTGCATCAGGATAAGCTGGAACCACACCTTAACAGATCTGGTTTTAATAACTATTAATGAGTATTAAAAATAGGTCCCAGGAATCAGCACACTCAGAACAAGGCTATTCATATTATCAACAAATACTCTCTCTGATCCAGTATTCTAGGATACAGACATAGTCCCTGTTCTCATTTCATTAAGTCTGTATCCTACTAGGGGAGAGACTAAATAAGAATTTTAGGCTAAGAGATTCCTTTGAATTAGTGAGATAGGCCTCACTACAGAGATAGCATTTCAGCTACTAAGATGTGAATGGAAAGATAAAGTCCAGCCATGGTAAAATACACAGGAAGACTATTCCAGATAGAAGAACAACAAATGCAGCCAGCCACATTGGTGCGCAGCTTTAATCCCAGCCTAGGATGCAAGGCTAAGGCTGGGAACCACTTGAGTCTGTGGGTTCAAGAGCCACCCAGGGCATCATAGCAAGACCTAGTCTCAAAAAAGAGACTGGGTGTGGTGGTGTGTACCTGTAATCCCAGCTTCCTGGGAGTCTGAAACTGGGGATCGCTTGAGTCTGGGCAATGTAGTCTGGCTTCCCAGGCAACATAGTGAGAGCCAGCCTCAAAAAAAAAAAAAAAAAAAAAAAAAAAAAAAAAAAAAAAAAAAAAAAAAAAAAAAAAAAA
>PVHY01020241.1:0-25916 GCA_004024945.1 Uropsilus gracilis | reverse complement strand
TTTTTTTTTTTCTCAGATCTTGGAAGGGGTTCAGAGCTCGGGGAACCATAAAGGGATAATAGTTTAGACTTTATGAGTCTCAAATCAATCACATAGTGTTGGTCTGCTATTGTTTTCCTCCTTAAACTTTTCTCAGGACTTTATTCTCCAAAAGAGAAAACTGAAGAAGGAAGGAGGAATGGCTGTTGGACTTTGTAAAGCTGTATCCCAGGTAAGTTGGTGTTTTCATAAATTCTACATATTTTTTTCAGAACTTCGAGGATCACAGTCACAGGTCTTGAGCACTCTTTCTATTACTTTGTCTCCACCTTTTGTTCTTAAAATCTTTCTACAAGACATTTAGTATCATTTTTATTCATAGTTGTGTTCAAATGGAAGGTCTGTGGAACAGAACTCTTCTTCTTTTTAAAACAAAGAAATGGCATTACTCATTCTCAATTTTATTTTTCTACCACAGGCAAGACATTTAACAAATCGCCATTTGTAGCACATCATCTCCTTTGCCACACAAAACTACAGAGTACATCTAAAACTCTCCTCTCTAGACGGACTATGACTTGTGTCGGAGTTGAGTTCAAGTGAAGTAAAGGATAGAGTATGATTATCAAGTGCCCTGTAAAAAAAAAAAAAAAAGAGAGGTCAAGGATGGCTTTTAATAAAATACATTATTAAAATTAAAAATACTATTAGATTAACTTATTTATTTCTACTTACTCTTTTAATGTAACTATTAACAATTTTTAAATGACCTAAGTGACCTTTGTGGCACCGTATTTCTATTTGACATCACTGATCTGAACAATTGTTTGAAAGACTTCTGTTAGTTTCATGAGAAGAGAAATAGAAGAGAAATAGCTTAGCATGATATCTTAGGAAGATACAATTTATCTTTCTAAGATGGAAGATACTGTATCAATCTGTATGTTAGAAGAATAATCTAGTAAAGTAAGAAAATAATAATAATACAAGAGAGACACTTGTCATTTCCCTGATTACGAGAGAGGTGTCCTTATATGAACAAATGGAGGATTTGGCCTTATGTAGGATCCTAGAGTGTGTGTGTGTGTGTGTGTGTAACAGCTTTAATCTCAGTCATTGCAGCTTCTCAGCACAATAAGAAATATTGCACATGTTCAACATGTTTTGTTCTGGGGAGGAAGCCTGGAGTTTTATCTATAGTTACAGAGGGGAAACAGGAGTTATAAGTTATGATACAGGTCAATAAGTACATCTGGTAGACAAGAGCATGAGGAATTCAGTGAGAACGGGAGAAGTTAGTTGCTTGTGGTTTGAGAGACAGAATGTGTGACATGATCATGAGGGTAAGGGAGAGTGAATTTATTAGGGAAGCAGAGTAGAGTTGTCTGGTGGGCCTTTTGTGCAATCTGGTCATTTCTGGAAGTCTCTTGGGTCAGCATGTTTGTCAGGCGGAGCAAACTTAAAGGGTGGCTAGATAAAGCTATGCTGAATATGTAGGGAAACTACAAAGAGAGTGATGTATCCTGGACTCCATACAAGTCCTAGGACTGAACCTGATATAGAGATATCGAGTGATTTGAAGGATGAGTGCCCCTCATGGCCATTGTGACTTTTTCTTTTTTTTGTTTTAATTGATTGTACACGCACACACGTGTACACACTCAGTTATATCTTTTTTTTTTTTTTACACCATTGCATGCTCAAGGTTCTCCTACCACTTTTTCACCCATAAACCACATCGTAATCTTTGGTCCTCATCCCTCCCCTGATTTCATCCTCACTGTGACGTTTGATTGAAAGACAGAGACCACAGGGTAGGGCTGCAAGGAAGAAGCCAGAGGAAGGAATGTTGTTCCTTGCTTGTTTCTGTCCCATCTCTTATGCATGGCTGAATCCAACTGATAATGAGGCAGGGGCATGAGAGTCCATTGATACATTCACATGGGACTCAACCTGTCAGGTTGGCTTCCCAGGACACAGAGAAGTATAGAGAGCACACAAAGTTGCACTGCACAATGTAGTTGTGTGGGGCTTTTTCTTTAGCCACATTCACGCATATTTCTACTACTAGAATAATTATTTGACTTTTTTATTTTTAATAAAAGAGAGACCATACTCTCAAAATAGAACTCTATCCTTTTATAGCGTTGAGTACTCTTCCTTCATATAGATATTTTAGAGGGCACTTTACTATTTAATCACCAAGAGTCAAATGTTTACTGAGTACAGTGTGACAGGTTTTGTGACAGGAACAATATATGCATCAGTGTATGAACCAGATAACCAGATAAGCCTGAGTAGTTCAGTGGTGTAGCCTAAACTTCCTTCTTTTGGACCTCATTTTTTTTTTCAAAAATTTCCTATCACTTTATAATGAGAATTCTATTTAAATCTCTCTAAATATGCTTTATTCCAGGATGCATTCCTGGAAATTTTTTTTTCCATTTCTGGACATTTTCCTTATGTATAGAGGACCTAAATTTCAAGCCAGATCTTTTTATTAAATCTCATTTCATGGCCAGGTGTGGTGACGCATACCTGTGGTTCAAACACTGGGAGGCAAGAGGACAGATTGCTTGAGTTGGTGGGTTCGAGACTACCCTGGGCAACATAGCGAGACCTGGTCTTGAAAAAGCAGCCAGACGCAGTGGCACATGCCTGTAATCCCAGTTACTTGGGAGGCTGAGGCTGGGGGTTGCTTGAGTCTGTGGGATCGGGACTACCCTGGGCAACATAGCGAGACCTAGTCTCAAAAAATAAAGAAAAGAAAAGAAAAAGAAAAAGTCCCATTTCATGGTCTCCACCACCCTGACCCATGTCATTATTCTAGTCTTGGGAATATAAAGGAATTCTCCACATAAGATTTTCTTGATACTTTGTGTAACATAAAACAACCCTTGATCTTCTGTTATAAACTCAAATTTCACACTATAAGCTAAATTTCCCCCCTGTATTTATCTTTTCTCATTCATAATAATGTATTGTTTTTAAGAGGTGGGTCTGTTTGTAGTATTTCTCTTCCTCTCAAAACATTTGACAAACTTGGGCATGTACTTGGTCCACAATAATTATTATCTTTAGAGCTTTGACCTGGCAGAATTCATCTTTTCTGCTGGGACCACATGGAAACACTTTATAAGAAGAATATTTTTTTATTTTTAAAGTATTTTTAAATTATTGATGATGTATTTTTTTCATCACTCTATACCCAGAAAAATGGTTTTGTTTTGTTTTTTTAATTCAGGGGTTGGTGACCTTCAGAGATGTGGCTCTAGATTTTTCCCAAGAGGAGTGGGAATGGCTGGACCCGTCTCAGAAGGATTTATATAGAGATGTCATGTTGGAGAACTACAGGAACTTGGTATGGCTTGGTAAGGATATCTCTCCCCTCATCTCCAGTCTTCCCTCTGGGGTGTTTTTGCTTCCTCCATTGGGAATATCTTGGGCATCTTAAGTGCTTAGCTGGATTTCTACTTCCTGTTCTCAGGAAATGACTTTAAATAGTTTCAAATAATTAGAAATGAGTACTTCCTTTCATGGTTTATGAAAATTTGAAATAGCAGCATGGTATGATGTAAACTGAAAATTATGGGGTCCCACTCTAGACCTCAGATTCAGAAACTCTGGGAATAGACCCAGGAGCTTGGATCTTTTTGAACCTGTCAAATGATTCTGATGTCCAATAAAGTTTGAGAACCACTGTGGTTTTTGAGTAGTTCTGGCATTGATGCCTGAGGGCTTTCATTTCTAAGTTCCTAGATGATGGTAGTTAGAGCTTCCCATCCTCCATACAAGCATCTTTCCATTCTCTGGCCCTTTCTCTAATGTTCTTTCTTGCCCAAGGACAAGAGATTGAATTTGAGTCCTGACTAACTTGGCTTATTGATGTGTACATTTGTGTTTCATATTTTTCCTCTCCTGTAAATAGGACTCTCCATTTCTAAGCCCAACAAGATTGCCTTACTGGAACAAGGGAAAGAACCTTGGGTGCTAGACAGAGAGACGTCAGATGGTCATTCTGCAGGTGAGTGATGGAAAACTGGACGGGGTGCTCTTGTGAGGTACGAGCCCAAGGTCACGAACAACAGGCTGACCTGCATTTGAGGAGGTTACCCTGGCTGAACTGAAATCTCTTTAACAAACATTTCCTTAGAAACCTTTCCTCTACCTTGGGGGTTTTTTGTTTCTATTTTACAGTCAAACTCTTTATGTAATACTTAGAATATGTCTACCTACATATAATATGTAAAATAAGGTACAGGTCAAATATATGTAATACATGAAATTTCTGTCTATGTTCTGGATCTGTCTTTCCCAGCCCTTGTTTCCTTCAAAATCATATACATTTCTATATTGCTTTTTAGAGTTTTTATTTTGATCAGTTATTACTAAAGCTGTATTGTTTAATTGTCAAATAGTTTTATAAGGCTCACTCCCTTAAACAAAAATTAGGGAATTCACTTATCCTCTTTCCATGTTCTACTCTCCAGTTTTTCTCTCTCTAGAGGAATTCATTGTCTTTTCAAGCTGCTTTTGGTGTTTCCTTCATGTTTCTACAGATATGGCCATGTTGCTATTTCTTGATTATTTTTTCAGTTTTAGACTTCATCCCATATCTTCTAAGAAGATAAAGGTTTAGCACCTTTTGTCTTAAGTCTTAACACACAATTGCACATATTTCCGATCCTCCAGTCTTACCAGTATCATAATTTTGATTGATCACTCTTCAGGACACCTTATTATGGCTATTAAGTGCTAGTCCTAGCCTTGCTCTGCATGCCCCAAATCACCTTTTCTGTGATTAATTTTTTTAAAAGTTGGTTTGAGGAATCATAAAAACCAGACAAAATTTTTTATTTTGGCTTTGTAAGATGTAAGTAAACCTTTATTATTCTCTCCACTTGGTGCCAAGGCCTTTTATTTGAATATGCTCTATTGATTGGATGTTCTAATGGTTTTTCTTTCATAAAGTATACTTGTAATGCACTATTCACCGTTTTCACCATTTCTTTCAAAAGTGAAGCAAAAAACACTTGCAAACCAGTATTTGCATAACATCTGAACACTTCTTTATTTTTTAATTTTTTTTTTAATTTTTAAGAAGCTAGGTTGCCAAGTGTGATGGCACGTGCCTGTAATCCCAGCGCTGGGAGGCTGAGGCCAGGGATTGCTTGAGTCCACGGGTTCAAAACTACCCCGGGCAACATAGCAAGACCTAGTCTCTAAAAATAGCTGGTTGTGGTGGCACACGCCTGTAATCCCAGCTACCTGGGAGGCTGAGGTTAGAGATCTCTTGAGTCCGCAGGTTCAGGACTACCCCAGGCAACATAGCAAGACCTAGTATCAGAAAAAAAAAAATATTAGGTCTGCTACATTGCCCAGGGTTCCAGTCTCAGCCTCTCAGGTTACTGGGATTACATGCACATGCAACCACACCTGGCTTGAATACTTCTCTGTTTTTAAGAGGCTTTTACAGATCTTTTTTCATGTAACTCAAAAATGGATTTTTAAAAGCAGTTCACTTTTAACCTGTTTTTCTAAAAGTTCCAATTTCATTTTCATTAAAACTCTCAGCATTGATTTAATTAATTAAGTGTTTAATTAAAGTATGCAGCAATGAATGCCAAGTGTAGTTGAGTTAAACAGGGTGAGAACACAAGTGAATTTTCACAATCTTGTACTCAGCTTTTAATACAGGAGTGCAAAAATCCTTTACGATGCCTAGTTACCTAAATTAAAGTTCATCCAGTCTGCGAATGAGGTTAATTGACTACTTAATTTATACTGACTTGGAAAATATTTGCAGTGTTTTAAGTTAAAAAGAATCTCCCCATCCCCTACAAAGAATTGTTTTTTAAAGCAAGTTGTAAATGGTATGTGTTAAAAAATTGCATGTTTTTCTCTGCAAGGAAATTTTAGAATGGTATTGACCCAACTATGAACAGTAGCGGCCTTTGGAATATCTTCAACCAGCTTTGGCAAGATTCGGGCCTCATGTTCCTCTTTGCTCTTCTCTGCATCTGGAAGTTTTTTTTTTTTTTTTCTTGAGGTGTTTTTCTTAATGTACCTCACAATGATGGGCATTTTACAAATCACCTTCATTGATTCTTTTCCTATGAATTTTAATGAAAGGACTGTATAAACTGCAAGGCCTACATCACATTAGTGATTCTAGAAACTTTTTTCCCCCAGAATTTCCCTTTATATTATTAATTTTTTTCCATGTACTTTTAAAAGTATTTTCATAAACTCAAATGAAATCATGGAATTCTGGTTGAAACTGATGTGATATAAATTAATATAGGCTAAGCATATAGGCTAAGCATACATGCATATATATGCTTTTTTCATTTGGTATATAGCTTACATTTTGCTTATTTCATTTTCTTTAAAATAACTTCATAAGGTATGGGAGGCAGGGAAGAAATAACTTCATGATATTTTATAAGTCCTTTTCAGATTTCCTGTACTCTTTCCCAGTTGCTCACATAACAGTTGGAATCTCCACTTGTTGCCTTTACTTTGAATTCTTTTCACTTACCTTACTGTTTACTGTCTGCTTTCTGCACCTCTAGTTTGAGAAATCCAAGTACTTCTTTTTCTTCATTTTCATATTCCTCATTTTACTGAGATAGAAGATGGTTTTGCTGACTATCATGTTGAAAACTCTGTTCTGTTTCTCCCTTTTACTGACCCCTGTCCCTTTTTATTTTCCTATCTTTTTTTCATTCAGTCATAAGATCTTTATCATATTAATTTGTATCTCTAGTCAGTGTGTCTAATAGAACATTCTGTGATAATGGAAATGATTTATATCCTTTCCAGTGAGCCACATTTGAATCTTGAGCACTTGAAATATGATTAGATCTATTTGAGAAACTGAATTTCAATTTCCAGACATGGTTAGTGGCTGCCATATTGGACTGCTTTAAAACTCTTTAGTCTTTTGAAGAAATCCAATCCAAAAGTCTCCTTGTTCATGGAACATACTGTATACAGTAGCAGCAAACTCCTTCTTAAGGTTTTCCTACAGGTCCTGTCTTTTCACCCTAGACTTCCCACTAGAATTTCCTGGATTTTATGCCAGGAGATAATTTAATTTAATAGTATATATGCAGTTTGTTTGTTGTTCAAATAGTTCAGCATGCGGGAGACAAGGTCCGTAGTGCAGTAAGACTGTTCCTTGTTCCAGGGCTGGGCATGGTGGCGCATGCCTGTAGGTGGCAGCCTAGGAAGCCATGGCCCTGGCCAGGGATCGGTTTGAGTCCCACCAGGGGCACGTGGCGAGACCTAATCCCAAAAAAATAGCTGGGTGTGGTAGCATGTGCCTGTAATCCCAGCTACCTGGGAAGCTGAAGCTGGGAATTGCTTGAGTCTGTGGTACCCCAGGCAACGTGAGCCTGCAATTCCATGGGCAAAAATAGCGAGACCTAGTCTCACAAAAAAAAAAAAAAAAGACTGTTCCTTGTTCCAATAGGGTATATTAGCGTACTTACTTTGCAATTCTAATAAGACTCCAAAGTTAATCATAATGTGATATCTAACTTCCACCCATTTATAGATTATAATAAGTTAGAAATGATGTAACTTTAATATGGTGAGTGAATACATTTTTACCCCAAGTGGTTAACCTCTCTGCTGTTCTTTTTCTTCCCATTTAACCATCAAGCTATTTCATAATCCCTGTTTGGACTTACAGTAATGATAGCTAAGCCTATTATTGGTGCAGGTATAAGAATAATTTAATGAGTATATATTAATTTGTTTCATTTAATGAAAAGTAACCCTCAGTATCTATAATGAGTCAGTCGCCACTAGGTATGTTATAAACATATCATTTCTTATTCTTGTACCATATTTTCACGGTTCTCTCATTTTGCCAAGTGAGAAACTAAAATTCAGAAGAGGTGGTTTGTATCACTATATACAGTAGGATTCAGACTCATCTTTTACCCGGAGCCCTGTGTTGTTTTCACTGTGTCATTTCACTTTGCCTGAATTCATAGCTTTCTCTCTTCCATAGTTACCAATCTCTTCTCCTGAATGTCCTCCTGATACTATTTGCTTCTAAGTATTTCTCTGTTCCAACCATAGTGATTATGTCTTCCACAAATACAACACTAATTTCCTACTCTCTATTTTCTCCAGATTCTCCTCTTTCCTTTTCCCTTGTGTACTCCATTTGAAGTTTCTTCCCCTACTTAATTCCAGAATATCCTTTTTTAAAAAAAAAAGAGTGTGGTTGGAGTTCCAAGCACCTCAGAATTCCCCATATCAGAACATGTCTACAGTCTTTTCTGTGAATCCTCTTTTCTCAGCATTACATTAGATATTACATAAAACTACCATTTACCTGGAGTAAAAAAAAAAGATTTATTCTAGGTGGGATGGAATTAGTGGGTCTGGATGATGGTACAGGAAAGAAGATTGTAGAATGTAGGTAAATGGAATGGAAGTTGTTGTGCTTCTATGGAAAGAATGAACAACATTGCAGATCTAACAGCTAAATAGAGAAAGCTTTGTTAGACCTGGGGTGGGGTAGGGACCCAAGTTAGAGAATATCCGTGAGTGTGCAGAGGACTGGTAGCAGTGGTGACTTTGCTCAAGTGTATATTAGACAGATGAAAGATACCAAGGCATCATATGTTCTTTGCTTTCAATTTTGTGCTGACTTAGTCTGGAGGCAGCTATTCTTTTGCTAAATGATGCGTTGTTATGGGAGAGATCATCAGTTTAACAGAGAAATGTTGGCAGCTCTCTTTTTCTTTTTCTTTTTGTGCATATAGATGTGATTTATTCTATAAACTTCCTTCATCACTCACGTCTATAGTTTTCCCATTATCTTATTTATTTTTTAATCAATTAATTAATTTATATATATGCTTCACATCTTTGTACTCCCCAGGTATCACCCACCACCTACCTCCCTGACCACTCCCACTCTCTTCCATCTCCCGCCTCCCTCCTCCCCAAGTTGTGTTCTTTAGTTTGGTTGTTAGCTTATTTGGACATTTCCTCTTGGCCTTTTGCTTGTTTTTCCTATTATCCATATGTTAGTGAAACCATTTGGTTTCTGTCTTTTTCTTTCTGACTTGTTTCTGCTAATATAATTTCTTTTAGATACATCCATGTTATCATAAATTCGTCAAATTTGTCATTTTTAATTGATGAGAAATATTTCATTGTGTATATGCCTCTCTTTTTCTTTATCCTGTTCCTAATAAACCTGTCCTTTTAAAATGTAAAAAACAAAACAATACCCTGAAAAATATTAATATGTGCAGTTTAAAAATAATCCCTAGGCATATCAGAACATAAAAAGAACTGTTTGTGGAGTAATCATTGTATTTTGGAGACCAGATGATAGCCTTGAAAATCAAGTTCATATTATCTAGGAATTATTCTTTAAGTCAGTAAATTTGATGTGTTCTTCTGACATGTTCACTACAATTAATCTGAATACTATTCACCAGCCTTTCAATGTGCTATATAGAATTTTTATTTTCAGTTTTCTCTCTCCTTACAGGTTAAATAAAAGGAGCAAGCTAGCCCTGTGTCTGAGACTTTTTTCTCGCTGCTAAGTGCTGTGCACCTAGTATTGGGTTCTGTATACCTGAATAGATTAGCTGATTATTGTGGTTTGACAGGAAAAGGACTTTCTAATTTTCCTCTTTTTAAGGTAATTTTTTTAAATAGAGTTTTTCCGCACTCCACTGCAACCAGTGTCCTCTCCTGAAAGTGTCAAGTATTCGTAGTTAGCATTTGATGAGAAAGCCTAGCCTTAAATTTCTTTAGACAATGATACATTTTTTTCCTCTGGCCCTTGATAAAATCTTAGAAGTTTTTGAGCATTCTCTCAGCATTTATTCATTCAACAAAATGCTGCCATTGGCACTGGATGTGATAGAAGAAAAAGAAGTAAATACTAATCATTGCCATAATGGAACTTTTATTTTAATCTTATGAATACCAGCACAGGTTGATTTGCAGACTTTAAACACTAGACAGGAAAACTGACTGTGAGCTAATCATTTGTCCTAAATACCTTATATTCCTGGCATTAACGTTGTCTACAATTAAATTTTTTAATTTCTTCTATAGTATTATTTCTCCTTGCAAAGAGAAAAAGGAGACATTTGCTGTCTTAATATTTTTCAGATTGGGAGTCTTGGTATGAAATCAAAGAATTATCTCCAAAATGGTATATTGATGAAGAAGAAATATCCCAAGGGATGGTAATGGAAACACTCACAAGATATGACTTGGAATCCTCCAGTTTCAGAGAAGCCAAGGAATGTGAGGATGAATGTGATCAGCATCAAGGAAGTCGAGTGAGACATTTCAGGCAAATGGCAACTGTTAAAGAAATCTCTGCTGTGAAAAAAGACACTGCATATAGTAATTCTGAGAGAAGCCTTTTCTTAAAGTCAGTAATTTTAACACAACAGAGACATCCCACAGTAGAGGAAGTTCATAAATTTGATATTTATGATAAAGTGTTCCCCCCAAATTCAGTCTTAATTGAACATAAAAGATTACATGCTGAGAAGGTATCTTTGATACATAATGAATATGAAAAATTCAACCAGAATGCATACCTTAGAAAAGATACAGAAATTGCTCCTGGGGAGAAAGCTTATGAAAATAATGATTTTTCAGATCTCTTAAATATCCACTCATTACTTAATCAGCACAAAACAACTCATTTTGGAAAATTAGCCCATGGTTGTGATGAATGTGGTGATGCGTTCAACTGTTACTCACTCTTTACTCAACCTCTGAGAATTCACAGTGGAGAGAAACCATACACTTGCAATGCCTGTGGAAAAGCGTTTAGCTGTGACTTCTTTCTCACTGAACACCAGAGGACTCATATTGAAGATAAACCGTATGAATGCAAGGAATGTAACAAAGCCTTTAGACAGAGTGCACACCTCGCTCAGCACCAGAGAATTCACACTGGAGAGAAACCCTTTGCATGCAGGGAATGTGGGAAGGCCTTTAGCCGTTTTGCCTTCCTTGTTGAACATCAGCGAATTCACACTGGAGAGAAACCATACGAATGTAAGGAATGTAACAAAGCCTTCAGACAGAGTGCACATCTCAATCAGCACCAGCGAATTCACACTGGAGAGAAACCTTATGAATGTAATCAATGTGGAAAAGCCTTCAGCAGACGCATTGCCCTCACTTTGCATCAAAGGATCCATACGGGAGAGAAGCCCTTTAAATGTAATGAATGTGGAAAGACCTTTGGCTATCGCTCACACCTTAATCAACATCAGAGAATCCATACGGGTGAAAAACCCTATGAGTGCATCAAATGTGGGAAGTTTTTTAGGACTGACTCACAACTCAATCGACATCATAGAATTCATACTGGAGAAAGACCTTTTGAATGCAGTAAATGTGGGAAAGCCTTCAGTGATGCTTTAGTTCTAATTCATCATAGGAGGAGTCATGCAGGAGAGAAACCCTATGAATGTAACAAATGTAGCAAAGCCTTCAGTTGCAGTTCATATCTTAGTCAACATCAAAGAATTCATACTGGAGAGAAACCCTATGAATGCAAGGAATGTGGGAAAGCTTTCCATCAGATCTTGTCACTTAGGCTACACCAGAGAATTCATGCTGCAGAAAAACCCTATAACTGTAATGAATGTGGAAATAATTTTAGCTGTGTCACAGCCCTTAGGCGACATCGGAAAATTCATACTAGAGAAATTCTCTGATTATGGTCAGAGAGTATTTATTGGTCACCCTTCACTCCTTATTAACTAAATATCAGTGAATTCTTTGTTTAGTAATTTTATGAATGTATCTGGAACAACCGGCAGTTCATGAGCATCCTTATTTAGAATTGCCTGAATGATAGACTTCTTTTACTGTTTGATCTGTTCTGTGCCCTATTTGAGACTTAACCTCACCATCAATGCACATGATACTAATGAAGAGAGCAGTAGGTTGGTATAATCTGGTTAATTATTTTCCTCAATTCAGCGATAAGACATTGGCAAAAGATCCTTTTGGATCAGTGGAGCTCTGGGGGATGGGGCTGTGTTTTTATGGGCACTAGGAACAAATTTTGTTTTTTCTGGAAGTTTCAGGGATTTAGTAAGACTAAAAACTCAGCAGTGGTTTTTTGGTTTTTTGGTTTTTTTTTTTTTGCACTACTCTGGGAAAGCCCCTCCAGAGTCCAACATACAGGATCCTGAAAATGAGAAACTCAATGACATTGTTTGATCTTGTGAATCTACTCATGCCGGATGTCTATACCATCCTTTTTCATGATCCAATAAATTTATTTTCATCTACAATGATTTGAAGTGGAGTTTTGCCTCATGGACTTAGAGTTCTGACTCACCACATGTTTCCTTTGGCATCAGTATTTATCCTGAGAAGAAAATTTATGAGAAGTATGTGAAAGTTACATGCACAGCCTCCATAAAGCTGAGAGAAATATTTTTTGATAAAAATTATGTTGGTATTTATTAGGCTGTTCCTAACAGGGATGAAGTTTTAAAAATACATCTGGTTAAACTTCACAGGCTTTCTCATAGGGAATTTAAAAATAATTTTTGGCAACAACATGTCATAGACCCTTATAAAAGAACGCAAATTAGTAATGATGAAAATAACTGATCCATGGTTTAATTAATGGCTCCTCATCTTAAAGGAATAATGTGACTTTCTGCATTCAGTTTGGGTTTAAACACATTGCATGGTAGAATATAAAGAATGAAATTATAAATTGGGGGTTTTGTGTATGTGTGGTTTTTTTTACATTTTAAAAGGACAGCCTTATTAGGAAAAGGAGAAAGGAATAGAGCAAATGAGGTTATCTTTTGTGGATGGGTTGTAAACTTGGTTTAAGAAGGTTGTGGATAACTTCTTTCAAACTAGAGATACCAGACAAACAATGGCCTATATTCAAGTATTGGTACAAGTTAAGCAGTTGGAACCTATAATTTTTAGAGAATTTAGATTCTCATTCACCGTAATGAGCAACCTGAACATGTGAGGCAGTATGTACATTCCTGTTTTATACAAGTGGATATAAACTATGTAAACTGAGGGAGGTAAACCTTGATGAGATACAAATATGACAGATAGTGTCCTAGACACTGTCTGGAGGCAGTATTTAAAGACAGGTCAGGAATGAATTTGGAATGAGTATTTACATATGTGCATGACATGAATCAATGACTTTCATAATTAGTCAATTTGTACTTATGTGTAATAATCTGAGAATTACTTTTCTTAAATATCAAGACATTTAAACAGCATAAACAGATTTGATGTAACTGATACTTAAAACTTTGACAAAAACAACTATCAGACCAGTGAAAGGGTTTCAGTTATTCACAAATTGATGTTTCACTGGGGATAAGGTAGACATATAACATTAGTTTCAGGTTTGTAACAATGATTTGGTATTTCTATAGATTGCAAAGTGATCACAAAAATACACCTAATTAATGTCCATTCCCATATATAGCAAATTTTTCTCTTGTGATGAAGAATTTTTAAGATCTGTTTAACAATTTTTAAATATACTTTTTAACTAGTCTTAAAAATAATTGGATTCTGATCTAATTATATCATCTGCTTTCTTCCTCCAAGCTGCCATAAACAGAAGGCACAGATTCCCTGTTCTTACAGTCAAATTTTACTTAAAAAGTTAGTTAAATCTTTTACTCCTCTGCCTTAAGCATCAGCATTTGTATTTTGTGATCTTGTGTTTCTTTTCACTATGAGATATAAAATTTTTGTCTATTGTGATGCATTGACTGGTCCTTTAACCCTGCTAAAATCTTAAGCATTCTTAGTGTCTTATAGGTATTTATGATTGTCTAGAGATTTCTTTTCCAAAGAGAGGAGGGTCTGAATCTGTGCAGTTCTTTTTAGGACCTGGAATAATTCGTTTAGAATGTAATGGTGCAAGGCCAGGCACGGTGGCTGGTGCTTGTAAGCTTCAGCCTATGAAGCGGCTGGGACTAGGGATCGTGGTTCGAGTCCCGCCTGGGGCTCGTAGTGAGACCTAGTTCCAAAAAAAAAAATAGCTGGGCATGGTGGTACGCACCTGTAATCCCAGCTACCTGGGAAGCTGAGGCCGGGGATTGCTTGAGTCTGTGGTACCCCGGGCAACGAAAGCCTGCGGTTCCACGGGCAAAAATAGCAAGACCTAGTCTCAAAAAAAAAAAAAAAAAGAATGTAATGGTGCAACCCTTTCTACATGCCTGTTAGGAGTGATCAGTGATCAACCATTTTTATCTGGTTGTTTTGTATGACGTATCTTTCTGCCTTGTTAGAGTTTATGCAATTTTTGTCATATTTAAGAGTTTTATTTACTGTCAATTAAGCAGGTGCATGTGTATATGTGTGTGTTTGTATATGTGCTGGTTAAAATGTACTGAGCACCCACTGTGATCCAGGGTTTATTCTGTGCAATGGGCATAGCAGTAGTGAATTAAACAGATAAATAGCTCTTTCATAGAACTAGTGAGAAAGATGACAAAAATCCTATTAAGTACATAATATATAGGAGCAAATTCTTTGGACAAAAAGATGAAGGATGAGTTTTGAGATCTGGTTGATGTTTTAGATTCTGCAACCTGGGAAGGCATTTTTGACTTTAATTAAGGATCTAGAGAGAGAAGACATCTCTTAATTCACACTACACACACATAACTTCTATGAGTTATGTGCCTAATGGAAAGGAAATCCATGTGTGTGTTTAAACTTTGTAATCACTAGATTCATTTTTATTTTCTTTATAAATGTGTTGTATTCTATATTTTCAGAGCTTCATGACTTCATGGTCTTATACAAGTTTAATACATTTCAATTCATTATGATGGGTATATTTTTAATGTTCAAATTTTTAGAAGTTAGTTTCTGGAGGCTACTTCAAGACACTCCTAGCTTCCTTCCTTCGGCACTGCCCTGATATCTTTGCAAGCATCTTTATGGCCATCATAGTACATTCCAGACCTGTCCTTAGTATTTCCTGTCAAAGTCATGAATTGTTACTGTCTATGGAATTCAGGAAGGGACAACACAAGCTTATATATTTGAAAGATGAGGTGAAATCAGAAAGCAAAACATCCCTTTGAAGAATACTTTAAACACTTTTCTCAATGAAGGGTCATTCTAAACATGGGGGCCATAAATAAAACTAAAATTATGTCTTCCTCATACAGTTTCTGTTTTCTACTTTCTGTATTCTGTTTTTATCATATATTTTCTATTTCTGTGTTCTGTTGCCCATTAGAAAAAGTCCTAATTTTATAGGAGAGTCCACATTAATAGTTATCCTTTGCAAAACTCAAAGTTTCCAGATTTGAGACTTTTTTGAAAACAAAAATTTTTTTGAAAAGACCTGTTGAAAATGTACAGTAATTTAAAATTGCCTCAGTTGATGTAAATATGTCTAAAGAAAATGTGACCAAGCATCTTTAAGTCTGTCAGTTGCTCTTTTCTCCCAACAGTGGTTTCCTCTTTTAAAGTATTAAAATATTTCATCCTGAACACACAATGCAAAACTTGATATAATATGAAAGTAAAACTTCTGGAGTCTTTTACCATTTTAGGAGTTTGTCATGGATTTTGGGCAAAATTTCTTGCCCCTGTTGGAGGTGACTGGGAAACAAAATGTTTCCTTTTCAGAACATGATTTCACATTCCTACTTTGCATATATAATTGCTGTTCCCTAAAGATTTATTTTCATTCATAGAATCCTAGACAGGAAACAATAAATTAGATGGTAGAGTCTAGGTTGTCAAATTTGTATACAAATTGTCATTTTTAAGATACTTTTATTATTCCTGTTTAATTTGGTTTCATACTCATTTCTTTATTGTATTTTGACTTTTTTATATATAAGCTGCCTAGCCATTGATCTTTATTAAAACCCATCACTTGGTTTTGTTAATTTTTCTCTTGCTTCTCTTTTCTATTGATTTCTCTTATTCTTATAATTTATTTTTATTTGCTTAAGTGTAGTTTACCCTTATTAGGCTGTATTTTGAACTGAGAATTTAGTCTTTTCGTTTTCTTGATAAATGAACTTAAAGCCATACATTTCCCTGACATAATTTTTACTCTACATTTTGGGCATTTAGTGTTTTCATTGTTATTCACTTTCACATTTTGTAATTACTTTAGATATTTTTTAAACTAAAAACATCTTCATTTTCTTCTTGTTTTAAATGCTGTTACATTATAGTCACATGTTTATATTGCTTCTTTAGAATTGAATGTTGATTCCTTGGTATTGATTTCAAAACTGTTACATGTATCTTCAAAAAGTATACATATCCTATGCTTTCAGATTGCAAAATTCCTCATATTTAAAGTCAAATCATCAGGCTGTTGGATCTTTGTCACTCTGATAGGTAGAAAACATCCGAGTGTAATTTTGCTTTTTTTTTTTTAAACTAAGAATGCTGCTTTTCTGTGAATTGTTTTTTGCTCAATTTTCAGTTAGAAAGTAACCTTTTATTTACATAGTAGGGAAATCAGCACGTTGATATAATTTCAAACATTTTTAAGTCTTTAAAAAAATCTGTTTGGATCCTCTTTTGCAATAAAAAATTAATTTTATGTACCTAATTTACAAATATGTTAAGGCTTCTGAATATTCATTCATGTTTAAAAGGCCTCTGCATCTTGACATAATTTAAAGTTTTCTCCATGATTACTTTTGTGCTTTCATTCTTTGCATTAAATTTTTTTGTGCATAATCTAATTTTACCCAATGGATACCCTATTTCTCAATATCAATAACAAGAAATCTGACATTAACCTACTTACTTGAAATGTTGCCTTTAGTATATGCCAAGTTACCACTTCATTCATTTATTCCCTATTTGGTAGTATTTGTTTATTCAAGTCTACTACCTAATTGTTTTCTGAAAGGGCTTTTGATATCACTGTTGTAGTTGTGAAAATACCTATTTCTTTTTCAGTTCTATCAGTAGGCTTTATGTGTTTTGAAACTCTTCTATCAAATACATAAACATTTGGGACTATGCTGTTAGTCAATCCTGATTATTATTATTATTAGAAAATACTTTGTCTATGATAATATTCTTTGTCAAAAACCTACTTTGCCTGATACTAATATATCCACTTAGCTTCTTTTCTATTTTTTTTTTTAATTTTTAAGAGACTAGGTCTCTCTATGTTGTGAAGGGTTGCTGAACCCACAGACTAAAGTGATCCCCAGCCTCAGCCTTCCAGGTAATTGGGATTACAGGAACACACCACCATGCCTGGCTCACTTAGCTTTCTTTTAATTAGTAAAGAAAATCACTTTTAATCTATTTGTCTTTCTTTTTAAAATCAAGTCTTAAAAGTATCATACAATTGTTTTAAAAATTCAGTCTGGAAATCTCTGCTCTTTGAGATGTTTAGACTATTCCATTTTAAAAATAATTTATTGAGGTGAAATTTGCATAAAATTAGCCACTTGAGGTGTATAATTTAGATTAAAACATTCACAGTTGTACAACTATTAACCTCTAGTTCCATAATACTTCCATCATTTCAAAGTAAAATCCCTTACCTGTATTTTCTTAATTCTCCTAACCCTTCAGTCCCTAGCAATCACTGATGTGTATTCTATCTCTGGATTTATCTGCTATGTACATTTCATACAGATGCAATCATATGTCATCTTTGTTAATCTGGCATCTTAGCATGTTTGAAGGCTCATCCATGTCACATATGCATTATTTGTATTTCATTCCTTTTAGTCATTGCATAATATTCCACCACAGTTATATATGACTATCTTTTCATCTGTTAGTGGATATCTATAAGGTACATAAACTTTGTGGGATTTGTGATTCGTGCTTCTCAAATATGTATGTATTCAGTTCTTTAAGGTTTTTACATACCAAGAGTAGAATTGTTGAAGTATATTGTAATTCTGTGCAAGCTTTTTAAGTAACTGTCAAACTGAGACATTGTAAATTGCCACCAGCAAGCTTTCTCCACATCCTAACATCCTTATCTTTTTAAAAACCATAGCCATCCTCTGTATGTTATCTCATGTAATTTTGATTTATATTTTCCTAAGGACTGGTACTATAAAGGATCTTTTCATATTTTTGCTGGCCAGTTGTATAGCATTTTTGGGAGAAATTTGGATTGCCCTGTAGTAGTGACTTTCCATAGGTTTTTTTCTTGCTGGGAGACAGTTCTGCCAGTTCAAGAAACTAGATACTTCATTGTTTCCTCACTCCTCACCTGCACTGAGACCGTAACATAAAAATGGATTATCCCAAAGTTTATTTTCCAGCCTCTGAGTATAACTATGTAAGAAGCTGCCAAAGTGAACATGAAATTTATATTGTTTGGGCTTGTTGGCCCCCGGGACCAGAACCAGCACTTATCCTTGGGGTTGTGTTGATGGGTGCAGAGTTCAGAAAACGCTTCCCCAGCTTACAGGCTTTTTTATTTCCTCCTGACTTTATTGCTTTCCTTCCTACTCTCATCCCAGTATTCCCTCTCTGCAAGAGAGCCCTGTTTGGGTCATCAGCCTGTTTGCCGTGTGGTGGGCAGTGTCTGCTAGGATGAACTTCCCCATTCACCCAGGAGCAACAAGGTAGAACTAGGTCAATTGAGGAAGTTCTTCCTAGATGAACTTTGCCTCTTTCCCCATGTTACAAGGTGCCAATCAATGGGGAGGTGAAATTCTATACCACTCAAAAATGCTCTAGCAACAAGGTGGTGCTGGTCAGCACTCAATTCCTGTGTTCCTCCCTACCCCTTTCAGTCAGGCTGGATGGGGGTCTGAACTTTCACACCTACCCACTGAAAATGAGGTGGGTGTCTGCAGGGCGTAGCAGGGAGCTAAACACTCATTCCCACTTGCATTCTCCGACTACATCTAAACATAATGACTACTTGTATAAAGGAAGATTAAATAAGATCACTCATTGTTACACAGGAAAGTAAACAATACTAAAAAGAATTATTTGACAACCAGATTTGTTACCACTGTCATTATTTGCTTTCATTCTTTTATTAAAGAAATATTACAAGGAAATATAACAATTCCCTCTCCAAATTCCCACTTCCTAAAAGGCAACCATGTCATAAATGAATCCATGATTAAAACAGTACTGTTTTTGCACTATTTTATTATATTTATAAAAATGTAGTTTCCTTTTGCACTTTATTTTCTGTCAATACTATATGTTGTGATCTACCCATGTAAATATATGCAGAACAAATTTGCATTATCTTTCCAAATATTGAATCTAATAGAAATAATCATATTGTGTTACTTTACCCTCTTCTAATGGAAATTTGTTAAGTTTAAAGTTAATACATACCACAGTTCAGTAAACAGTGAGTGTACATACTGGGCACTTCTGGGGCCAAAACGCCAAAATGGAATTGACTGTGTTATCTGTGTTCTAACAAAATCCTGTTTTTCTAATGTTCTATATTCTATTTTCATTGTAGTTTTAAACTTTTGCTTTTTACATTCTGATTTTTTATCTAGTTGGATTTTAATGTTACAAACAGCAGAGCACTTTGTTGTTCATATATATCTTCCACTCACTGTGTAGGCAGTAATTTCTCCAATGATTTCAATAGTACTCTCATACATGTACAAAATCCCCACACTGATTTGGAATTTTGTATCAACCCTCAATTTATTTCCACTCACTTATTTAATAGTCAAGTACATTGTTTAAATGATACCAGCTTTATCACATATGATTAAATCTAATAGATTCTTCATTTCCCCCCCCCCACATTTTACTCAGCTACCTGTGGCCCTTTACATTCCTGTATAAATTTTTGAATTGGCTTGTGAAATTCCTAAATATATGAAAAGTTGGAAGCACTTTAAATTTAGATATTTGGAAGAGAATTTTCATATTTTTACAATGTCAAGTCTTTTCAATTTCTCAGTTGTTTTGTGCTCTTTAAAATGCTCTTAGATCTATATATGTCTCATAATTTATTGTGCTTATCCTTAGATATTTTATATCTATATCTTTAATGAAATATTTTTTTGTATGACAGGTTATTAAAGTTTCTCTTCGCAATCCTTTTCTTATTTGCTAGGCGCTCACGGATCATGTTAATACGCTATTAGCCAATCTCTTCTTTCAAATTTTAATGAGAATGCTGATAAATAGTAATAGGTAAGATACCTTGCTGAAACTTTATGATTGGTTTTTCATCATACAATTCATCACCTTGATAAACATTCCCATATTTTACAAATGTGACTTTTTCAGAGTATCGTCCTACATTTAGTTTTCTGCTCAAGAACTGATTATTTAATGTGCAGTGATGTGCTAATTCCTTATGAAGGCTTTTCCACATTGCAATATTCATAGTCTAATGAGTATGAATTCTCTGGTGTCTAACAAGGTGGGATTTTTGGCTGAAAGCTTTGCCACACTCATTACAATGATAAGGCTTCTCACCTGTATGTTTTCTCATATGAAGTGTAAGAGATGAGATCTGAGAGAAGGCTTTACCACATTTACTACAGTCAAAGGGTTTCTCACCTGTATGACCACGTATATGTATAGTAAGTGATGAGCTTTGGGAGAAGGCTTTCCCACATTTATTACATTCATAGGGTTTCTCACCTGTATGACCTCTCATATGCACAATAAGAGAAGTTCTTTGAGAGAAAGCTTTTCCACATTCATTACATACATAGGGCTTCTCACCTGTATGACTTCTCATATGTAAATTGAGCAATGAGCATTGAGAGAAAGCTTTTCCACATTTATCACATTCGTAAGGCTTTTCCCCTGTGTGACTTCTCAGATGAAGAGTAAGGGATGCAATCTGAGAGAAGGCTTTACCACATTCATTACAATCATAAGGTTTCTCTCCAGTGTGAACTTTCTGATGTGTAATAAAGTTTTGCTTTTGGCTAAAGGCTTTACCACATTCATTACATTCATAAGGTTTCTCTCCAGAATGAATTTTTTCATGAGCAATGAGATTTGATTTCTGGCTAAAGGCTTTGCCACATTCCTTACATATATACGGTTTTTCTCCCGTATGAATTCTCTGGTGTCGAACGAGATTTGACATCTGAATGAAAGCTTTCCCACATTCATTACATTCATAAGGTTTCTCTCTGGTATGAATCTTCTGATGTGTAATGAAGTTTTTCTTGTGGCTGAAGGCTTTCCTACATTCCTTACATTCATAAGGTTTCTCACCAGTGTGACTTCTCATATGTACCGTAAGGGCTGAGCTTTGAGAGAAGGATTTTCCACATTTGTTACATTCATAGGGTTTTTCACCTGTATGAATCCTCACATGTATAATGAGCATGGAAAACTGAGAGAAGGCTTTTCCACATTTATCACATTTATAAGGTTTTTCTCCTGTATGACTTCTCATGTGAAGAGCAAGGGATGCAATTCGAGGGAAGGCTTTACCACATTCATTACATGCATATGGTTTCTCCCCAGTATGAACTTTCTGATGTGCAATAAGACTTTGTTTCTGGCTGAATGCTTTTCCACACTCATTACATTCATAGGGTTTTTCTCCAGTATGAATTTTTTCGTGATCAATGAGATTAGATTTCTGACTGAAGGATTTTCCACATTCCTTACATGCATAGGGTTTCTCTCCAGTATGAATTCTTTGATGTCTAATGAGATTTGACATTTTAATGAAAGTTTTCCCACATTCATTACATTCATAAGATTGTTCCCTACTGTGAATTTTATTATGTTTAAGGAGTTTTTCCTTATGGCTGAAGGCTTTCCTACATTTTTTACATTCATAAGGCTTCTCTCCAGTATGAATTCTTAAATGTCTGATGAGGTCTAATGTTTGACTGAATCCCTTTCCACAATGATTACACTTAAAGGGGGTTACTACAAGATGGGATGAGCTACTGTCAAATGATTTCATCGGTTCATTGTATTCGCAATGTTCCTTTCTTAGAAAGATTCTTTCATTATTATGATAGTCAAAATTATGCCCAAAACATTGTCCAAAAAAATCATACTCATGCATATTGTGACTGGAAGGAAAAAAGTCTGAGTTTGGAGGAAATACATTTGTAAATTTCTTATGGCACTCATTGACTTTTTCTTCAGTCCGTGTTTTTGTGAATTTATCTTCAAGTTGTGTCAAAAGTCTGTCCTTGACTTTCTCATGCTCATCAGTAACCCATATTTCTAAAACAGATTGCAAATAAATATTATTTGTAAAAATGTCCAGTATTTTAATGTAAGAAAATTTCAGTAATATACTATGATGGGGTTGATTCTTGGTTAAGACCTAAACTCACATTACTGAAGTTGTATACATCTCCTATATACTAAGGAATCAGAAAATAGTGCTAGGGAAAGAAGTATGAGTAGATGCAGATATTTATTAACTCAAACAGCTTTGATTGTTTTTAAATGGAATTTAGAAAAAAAAAGACACTTTATAAGTTAAAAGGAGAACATAGAATGTTTGAATAAAGAAGAAATGACAGAAAAAAACAAGTTAAAAAATTTTAAAACAATTTTCTAGAATTCTATCAAAATAAGTTTTCATAAACTATTTGGCATGAATAATTTTCCTGAAAATGTAAATTATCAAAATTCAATTCAGATGACAGAAAATCTATTTAGGCCAATTTTCACAAAATAAACAGAAAAACAGTAAAAGAAAACCTCTAAAAACAAAATAGAAAAAAGTCCAGAGAGAGTCACATGGGAATCCTAAGACACATTTAAAGGCAGCTCCCATGCCATGTAAAATGTTATAAAGGGCAAAAGGAAATCCCATTTTCTGAATGGAAGCATAATGAAAAAGATAACCAAAAACGCAAACTATACAGCAATTCTGCAATGATTATCAGTGTAAAAATTCTCTATAAAATAGCAAAATGACTTAGAAAGTAAAAAATTATCTAGAAGCATAAGCAATACAAGATGTATCATACCTGAATAGATTTTTTCCAGGAACTAATATGCTTCAATATTCAAAAAATTTATTACTATAAATATTTTAATAAGTCAAACAGATACAAATTCAACATCTATTAACCCTTCATAAAACAGGACAAAAATTCATTTAACTTGAGAAAAACTACAGTACAACTCAAACACTAAAACTTACTTGGTGGGGAAAATTCCAAATATAAAGTTATAGTTATGTAACTATATAAAATTTATATAAAAATTTATATTCTTGAATGAAAAAGAAAAAGACTTGGAAATACCTATCAAATTAGAAATACATGTATGTGTACATGTATATGTAATTATTTGTGCACATTATAGATGGATATTTACAGGTGTGCATGAATATACATATACATACAGAAGTATATATATACATGATAATAAAACTTGAAAATTGGGAGCTAGAAAAAGGCATTGATTTTAAAACTTCAATGGAAAAGCAAATTTTATGGAAATTTATTGAAGTATGACAATAAAAGCTAAAAATATAGTGGGAAGTGTGACTTTGGGTACAACAGTTGATGCTAAGCCACTTACAATAGAAGAAGCAGAAAGTAAAGCACTACAGGGTACAATAGTTGATGCTAAGCCACTTACAATAGAAGAAGCAGAAAGTAAAGCACTACAGATATCAAGAGGTTTATTTAAACAACTATCATCCTGTAAGTATATGAATAAAAATGTAAGAATCCTATGTAAAAAAAAAAAGTGCAGACAAATTGAAGATACTAATAAATGGATTGATTAGCAAAGTAAAGCTGGAAATGAATCAGGAAATGTTGGTATTTAGCATACAGGTAAGAAGGCCAACTGGTCCTTTAAGTTTTGTAGAAAGAAGTTTGAGGAAAGATGTTACCTAAAAACTACATCTTAGGTTTATAAAGAATTTACAACAGTTGCCATGACAAAAATTTTTAGGAAAATACCTTTTAAGAATATGTCATAAGGATCATCTATTTACAGATGAACCATTAAAGGGTCCTATCTGGCTCTCTCCCACTAACCTGGACAGCGTCTCCTTAACTCTTCTTCCTCCAGTAGCCATGGTTCTTCTTCTTGCTCCAACTTGAAAATCACATCAGGCTTTGTGAATGGAAAGCCTGTCAAAGAGAAGTGGCAGAGATTTGTGCAGAAATAGTAGGAACTACAAATTCAGAATTGAGGCTAGCCCAATAAAAAAACACATTTTCTGGAGGACAAGGGTGGTGTAGTTTCTTGGGATACTAACCAAGAAATGTCACTGATCCCTGCACTCAAAGCTGCAGCATGTGCATATGTGACCAAAGCATCTAACAACCCAACTCAAACATTTAAAGGTCCCACACATTTCAGAGACAAGGGGGTGGGGAGAAGAGGTGCTTTATCTGCACAGTTAGATCTGTGCAGGAAACTGCCTTACCCACTGTGAGTAGGTTGTTGTAGTTTTCGAGCATCACATTCCGATAGAGCTTCCTCTGAGCAGGACCCAGTTGCTGCCACTCTTCCTCAGTGAAGTCAATGGCCACATCTTTGAATGTCACTGTTTCCTGTAAGAAGACACACCTACTCAGTCTAGGGTCAGTCACCTCAGACAATGTGGGCAAAATACATAGCATCATGTTCTCACAGTGTGCAAAGATGAGGTTAACTAGAAACTTTTACATGATTTTTTTGACTTCTAAAAGAAAAAAAATTACGAATAACCTGTTCATTTATTGATTTACCGAGGACATATCTTAGATAATTACTGTAGTTTAAGACATCTTCAGTAACAGTTTATATTGAGTCTAAGAAATAGGGGAATACGAAAGTTAATTTTAGTTAAGTGGTTTGGGAATGGACTACAATGGACAAATTATTATAATTTGATTCACGGATGAAGGACAAAATAAAACAGATTTTGGCTGGGGTCAGAAGCAGAGAAAGAATGATAGGCAAAATCTGAAATATGGTAGCATATCCAACTGGAGACAGCCACTGATTTAGCAGCTGGACATATTCTGGAGAAATCTAAAATAAAAATGAGGATGCATTGTTCATATGTGAACAGTTGTGTGTAGCCAGGAAAATGGGGTGTAATTGTTCAAAAAGGTCACATACATGAAAAAAAGAGGGCCACAGACAAAATTCTACAAATACTAAAATGAAAAAAACATTAATAAAGCTCTTACAGTGATCTGAATTATAATTAGAACTATGAGAAAACAGTATTAAGAAAGATTTATAGTAAGTTTTAAAAATGAGATGCTGGTGATGAATTTCTTGAAAGCAATGCACTTTATATATAGATATCTAATGCACTTCCCTATTTTAGTGTTCTAAAATCTGAAATGTCCCCAGTAATAGAATCATAAGAAAAAAACCTTCAACATCACAACAATGAAGAGCATTGTCTACATTTCCTATCCCATGATGATATCTGTAAGATATGGGGTGAGATAAAGAAAAGTCACCAGGTGCTAATTCACCATCAATGTTTCTACAAATTTATTTTGGAAGTTGAGCAAGATGGTGGCATAGTGAAGACACCAGGTTCCCCCTATGCCCATCACATTCACAACTATCAACAACACTGACAGGGTAAAGGACAACTTGTAACTATATCAGTAGCAATGATACTGAGGAAAGGTGTAGGAAACACTGTAATTAGGAGAGTTTGCAGTAGTATGGGATAGTAGCTCATGAGAGGTTGGGGCAGCTGATGTGGAGTCCCTCTGCTGCTGTTAACTCAGGGAAGCACCCCCATATCAGAGATGCTGGGGACATGGCATTGCACTGAAGAAACGCCGTACAGAGCTTGTGCGCAGATCAGAGGGTGCACTACTGGAAAACTGGTGTAATGGTTAAGAGTGATGACTACTGGCTTACACCTGAGGCTCCCAATGTAGGACAGACCCAAAAGCAATGAAAAGAGATTAACCAAAGCTGAGCACATAAAAATGACATTCTTCCTTTTGATAATCATATAAAAAAACTGGCAAAACATG
>PVHY01020240.1:0-25914 GCA_004024945.1 Uropsilus gracilis | reverse complement strand
GACTTTTAATGTCAAAATAATATTTGAGAGAGTGAGAAGTCTTATGAAATATGTTTCAGTGGCAACTACATTCTAACTGTGCACTTAGAATTTGTTGGCATAACATTACAAACTGGGAGAAAAATTCAGCCTAAATATAAATTTGATTCTACATTTCCTAAAGACATACTTTAAGAAAGAAAATCTAATTCTTACTCATTTCCCTACTCCCCAGTCCCAAAGGAGAGAATTTTAAATTATGTATATATGTGATAATATTCTTATAGAAAATAAATATCCACATATAAGGACAATTTAACTTAGCATTTCCTCTTCAATTTGTTTTTTATAGCAGATATATTAATTTCATTTTGAACATGGTATGCCAGATATCCTGAGCTTCCAGGAATGAAGTCATGTAGTTCCCCAAGAAATTTCTTCATGACATCAATTGATATATAACCTACAAAATAAATAGCATGTATATTTGAAATCCTATCATACTATTCTATCTTATTACTACTTTGATTTATTAAAGTTAAAAGTTCTAAAGAACTTTTTAGAAAAGAAGCAAAAATAAGACATAATACCAGCGAGAGAGAACATTCTCCATAAATCTGATAATGATCAAGGAACACATTCCTTCCTCCCTCCTCCCATCTTTCCAGGTTTCTATCACCTTCTAAAATACCGATATTTGATTAGCCACTTTGGCTATTGAGAAAGTGATGGAATATAAAAGTCTGTGGACAGTTTCTGACTTAGAGTGTAATTACTTAGCTCTATTTATCCCATTAGATACTTACAGTACATATGCGCTTCTTCCTTAGGAGAGTAGCAACACTTCCTTCATTATTAACATTGAGTAACATTTTTTAACAAAAAATTAATGGGAAAATCAACATTTGTGTTTTAGTCAACAAGATTATGGTTATGGGTCTGAGTAATTTTATTAATCTAAAATAGGTATGAATATTAAGAAGAATACCTACATTAGGGGCAATTTAAAAACTAATGGCTTTAAGCAATCTTAAATTGATAGTAATTGTTTATTATCTGAGTGATTATATTTTTGTGTAATATAAATGTTTGTGGTTTACAATAAAATTGAAACCTAATTTGAAAGTAAATACTATATGAAAAAATTCTGGTAGTGTTCAACAATTACTGCTATCAACAAGACATCTATGAGCAGTCTGATAATAAAAAATAATAAATAATAAATTCACAGTTAATAAACTATGAATACAAACATAAAACTAATATCTTAAAAGATATTTTAGTCATAATTATTTACTTCAAAAAATCTCTTGAAATATTATCACTACATTCCATTTGGTTCATGGTCTATGATTAATGGCTAGCATTAGTGTAAAATAAACTAGTGTACAGAAAAAATATAATTTAGTTAATTACACATATACACTGTGTGAAACTTTTAAAGATGTGTGGAATAAAAGAGGAAGTATTACATTAATAAAAATATTCCTGTAAGAATAAGGAGGACATTTATTGTATCAAAAATTAGAACTTCAGGTTTAAGTTGACAGATGCCCTATTTAAACTATCTTAAACAAAAGGGGAGCTTATTGAAAGGGTGGTGTCATACTAACCAAGCTATAAAGAAGGCAAATATATTGCTGGGTCTCAAAAAATCTTGGAACCATCTCTCTGGACAATTCAGAGGCCGCAGGATTCTCTTTGCATGTAGTTTCATTTTCCTCTTTTGAGGCAAATTGACTTTCTTCACGATAGAAAATATGAACATTGATAGTACCCAAGTTTTATAATTTAGAGTTATGATCACTGAATAAGAATGACTTTTGCTGCATTGTGTGCCTAAAAATGCAGAGAAAGAGCTGTGATTGGCTCCCCTCAGATGGAGTATTTATTCCCAAACGATCTGGTAGGGAGAAGGTGAAAACTTAGTTTTTAGAAAATCACTCCCACGTGGTCCTAAAAAGATCTGTATCTCCCTGGTATTCCTGATTTTGTATAGTATTCCTCCCACTTTGTTCTTCGGTAGGTCTACTTGACTAGCAGCACATGGCAGAGTGATGGTATTTCATTTCTAAGGGTGTAATATAAAAAACACTATGGCTTCTGTCTAGGGCAAGCACTTTCTCCTAGCATTTCTAGCTCTGTAGGAGGCAAGTTACCAGGATGTGAAACACCCCTATGAAGAGGCGATGATTTAATGCCTTTGGCCAAAAACAAGAAAGGACCCAAGCTGGCCAACTAGCATTCCAGTGAGTATTGAAATTGTTTGTTTTTTTTTTTTTCAGTCCCAGTTGTGCTTTGAAATGCTGGTTGACAATTTGACTGCAACATTATGAGACTTAGAGACAGAAGCACCCAACTAAGGTATATTCCTGGTCCCCAGAAACTATAAAATAATGTATTTTTAAAGTTTTAAACTGCTAAGTTTGGGAGCAATTTGTTACACAGAAATGATAACTAGTATATTATATTTTGTAAGTTCCCAACTTTCAGTTATCAGAAGTTTTTGATTTGAAAATTTTGCGGACAAAATATTTACAATTATTAGTATTTTTCCCTTTATTAATCACACATATAACTGTCATGAGAACTCTCATGAACTATAAGAAGTTATATGAGACTGAGAGGATTTAATCCCAGTCAAAAGCAAAAAACAAACAAACAAGTAATTGAAAACAAATGAAACTCCCTTGTAATTTTATGGAACATTTGCCAGTACCTGGAGGATACTTTTGGTTGTCACAACTTGGCTTAGAGTGAGAGATGGGATGCTGCTGGCAATCTAGTGGGCAGAAGACAGGGTTGCCTTTAAATACCCTACAATGCAAGATCTGCCCTCTCTCCAACAAAGAACTATGTGACCTAATCTGCCAATAGTTCTAAAACTGAAAAACCCAAGCTTAGGGCACAGCTCAGGCTTGCATATTCTACAACCAAACACCTCCGTTATCAGAGATTTAACATTCACTGAATTGAATTCAACATATTGTGAGTCAAGTTATAGTCACAAAAATTGATGCCAGTTCCTAAATTAGAATTCTCTCACTACATTTTTAAACAACACAAGTTGGTTTTTTCCAACAAGAAGTTAGTCTTTTCTGTATAAGTAGACAAGCATGTTCAAAAAAGGGGAAATACTTATACACATCAAAATTAAAGACAAATAACTTATCTCTAAAAAAATGAAGTTTTATATGAGTTTGAAATTTAATGCAGAAGTGTAAACAAAATTATTTAATTGAGCAAATAGAGAAATGAAATGTTTACAAATGATTTTAATCATTAAAAATATATATGTATACTTAAAATTGCTGTATACATTTTTTAATTTCCTATTTTTTAAATTGTCAGTGCCTTTATTTTATAACATCTAGATAAAATATTCAAATATCTACTTCACACAGGACTATGCAAATCCCAGTAGCCTTTTCTCAATAGATTACCTTGGTTCTACCCGCTTAAAGCCAGCCTCAGTTAGGTGTCTTCTCATGTTGAACATTAGGGTAGGAAGCCCACATATGGAGCCATGAATGCCTATGTAATTGATGATTGGACTTTTGTGTATATGTGAATCTCTTTAAATTCTATACAGTTTGTATGTTATATTTGTGTGTATGAAGTGAAAGAGGCCTATATTTCATCTGATTTTCAAAGGAAGCTATGGTTGCAGCTGTCCATATAATGTATCTTCCAAATTAGAAAATTTCAGAGTAAAACTTGATGCCAAGACAACAGACATAAACTAGGATTGGTTTATAAACCAGACATAACCATAAACCAGACATAAACCTATCTACAGATCATCATTTTAACACAGAAAATATCTTTGGACTATCTTTAGACCATATTCTGCAGGCTTATTTATTTAATATGTGAATGACTCATCTTCTATTACCATATATAATAGGCATCTGTAGTACAATAGCTTTACTGTGAAATACTCCCTTGTGTAGTCCCTGAGTTTATGTACTCTAAGATTTATTTTAAATTACCTGTAACCATGTTGTTCACTGGGTAATTATGAAGGGGGAAGTACATCTGCTTTTCTACAACTGGAGTCCTTATAAAATGCCCTTCTGTGCTGTAAAATAAAACATGCAAAAACTCATATTTGTTTTTGTGGACTTTTTTTACAAATGAGAAATTGGCAATATAGCCGGGCATGGTGGCTCGTGCTTGTAAGCTTCAGTCTTTGAAGCGGCCAGAGCTAGGGATCGCGGTTCGAGTCCCGCCTGGGGCCTGTAGCGAGATCTAGTTCCAAAAAAATAGCTGGGTGTGGTGGCGCACGCCTGTAATCCCAGCTACCTGGGAAGCTGAGGCTGGGGATTGCTTGAGTCTGTGGTACCACGGACAACGTGAGCCTGTGGTTCCACGGGCAAATATAGTGAGACCTAGCCTCAAAAAAAAACCAAACAAACAAAAAAAAGAAATTGGCAATATATATGTAGTGATCTAATTGCTCTTGATCAATCAGACTTCAGTTTTATTGGGTGAAATGTTAGACCAATGTTTATAGAATATTACTATTTATTAAAAAATGAAGAAATGAAAAAACATTTACATGAATTGGGCAATTTATGTTTATACAAGAAACTGAAAATAATAGTTGCCTCTGGGAGAAAAACTGACTCACTTGGGGCCAGTATATTTTCATACTATTGCCTCTGTATCTTGACTTTTGAACTATGTGAATGTATTACCTATTAAAAATAATTGAAATTTGAAAATAGAAACAAATAAACTTGAACTAGACTTTGGTGGAGAATTATTGGAATGTTGGTGGTAGGTGTGGTGTGATGACACATATCTGAGGACCTGTGGCCCTATGCCTCTAAATCACATACAGTGTTATAAACCAGTGTTACCTCAAAATAAATAAATATTTAAAACATTTCATAAATATTAAACAAAGAAATATCCTAGAATGTTAGATATTAACACTATAGTGTTAAATAAATATCCCCCAAAAGGGAAAGTAATGAATTTAAGATTTACTTTGTCAGGTATTAAAATGCATAAAGTTACATAATTTAAGAGAATATTGTATTGAGATAAAAACAGATCCATAAATTAAGGGAATAAAATAGATAATCTAAAGTAGACCTCCATATACATAAAAGTACAACAAAGGGAAATCTTATGTTAGTTAAAATTGGATTTACTAAAAAGTGGTGGACATTTTTCATATGCAAAACAAAAATAAATTTAGATCTTCACATTCTGCCATACACTAAAAGAAATATCTGCAGAATTCAAAACCTACTTAATTTCTGAATGGAAAAGACTTTTCAGAACACATATAATAGGAAATAAATTATACAGAAAAAGTGATTTAGTAATGTAAAGATTTAAAATTTGTATTTCCAAAAATTTATAAGTCAGAAAACAGAGTACAATGTCACTAACAGGCAGAAAGATAATATCGCTATTATATGAAGATGTCAGACAAGCTGATAAAAACAATGGGACATCCACTAAAAAGTATGAAAACAAGTAAACCACAGAAAAGAAGCTATAAAATACAGATAAGCAAATGTATAAAAGCTCAAACCTATAAGTATTCAAAGAAAATGCAAATTAAAAGTTGCTGTTTTTCATTTATTAAATGAAGCAAACAGTATGTGCCATGACCTTTCAAAATATTTTATCTTTTATAACAAAAATTCTACACCTGAAAATTTACATTAAGAAAATTATCTTAAAAATAAGGATTTGTTTTTAAAAAGATGTTCATGAAGGTGCTACGAAAGGTAGCTTCATGAAGGTAAATGTGTGTATCTGTATAAAACTGATGAGATATACTATTGTTAAGAATGATTAAATTGAGTGGTAGGGTAGCCTATAATTTAAATTTCTTTTTTTTTCTGTATTTTTCGTTTTAATGAATTATATGAATTACATTTGTAACAATACAATAGCTAAAAACAAGAAAAATTCTTGTCATTTCCCGAAAATTTTGAAACATACTGGAAAGAGGAAACGGCTTGATGGTTGAGTTTGGACTCTGGATAAGCTAGTCTCGGTTTCAAATTCAGTTTCACTGTGGAATAATAGTATGTGAATGAACTTCCTCAGTTGTGAAATGAAGCTAGAAGTATTTATTTCATCAGATTTTGAGAATCAAATGAAATACTGTGAACTGGCTAGCTCACAAATGTCTTATATTTAACGAGTGTTCAATAACTAGTTCATCAAGTAGTAAGTGTTCATTATCGTTAGTTTTATAGCCAACAAAATAAAGCTTCACTAGCAAGTGCAAAGCATATTTCATCTATGTTAAAACAGATGCACCCTCTAGTGGTTCCATAAGGAAAAGGCTCTACTGAAGTGTCTATTCATATCCTGTTTTTCTTGTTACTGAATTGGATGTATTTCCCCAGATTTTTACACCTTCTTTGTATAGAACTTATCAACTCTTTTCTCCCAGTATAATTTTTTCATTTATCATAGTTTGATAGTTTATTTTATGTCATAATAATGGTATCTTATTGCCCTTCACAAGTTTAAAATATTTTTGGTTATCCTACTCACCAGTTTTCTTTTATGGCCTCTGTTTTGCAGGATAACTATTTCTTAAAGCCTAGACTTTTTTTTTGAGACTACGTCTCGCTATTTTTGCCTGTCGAACCGCAGGCTCACAGGGTACCACAGACTCAAGCAATCCCCAGCCTCAGCTTCCCAGGTAGCTGGGATGACAGGTGCGCACCACCACACCCAGCTATTCTTTTTGGAACTAAGCCTCGCTACGGGCCCCAGCGTGGACTCGAACCGCGATCCCTAGCCCCAGCCGCTTCATAAGCTGAAGCTTACAGGCACGAGACACCGTGCCTACTATTTCTTAAAGAATGTGCATATTTAATAAAAGAACTTACATATTTTATATAATATATATCTGATATCTGTCCTAGTCAAGTGTGTCACTGAAGGTTACCCTTTATTTTCTATTTATCAACCTTCTCTTACAGGAGCACTTAAGATAATCATTTTCTCCTCTATGAGTCCCTTAAATTAACAGACCTTCATGGTCTCACCCTTCTATTTTTGTCTACCCTCTTTACCAGTTTCTTGTCTCAAAAAGCTTAACAAGTAAGTTCAAAAGAGTGCTATATCTAAGGATCCCAAAGAACTAGAACATGGATTTTTAAACTTTAGTAGAATATTTACTAGGCACAGAACCTTTAAAAAATGGTTTAGAAAAATTACATGCTTTTGTTTTAAATGAGACAACAATTTAAAATGAGTTATAACAAATCAACTTGTAGGCGCAAAGGAAAAAAGTATAGGAGAAAAACTTAAAAAAATTTAAAACTATATAATTTGTATTAATTTGTATATTGAGAAAAGATAACTACTATATGATCATTTTATTTTAGCAGCTAGAACTAGACTTTTGAAGAAAGGTAGTTTTGAATATTTGAGATTGGAATGGCAATAATATCAACCTCATAAGAAGACTGAAAATTAAATGAGATAAATATAATCAGTGTTCAAAGATATCTATTTTGAATTAAACATCTATGAAATATATGAATTCAGTACCTTTTGGATAATGCCTTTTTGTGATCTTTTGCTAGTTCACTGCTTTCCCTAAGAGTCTTTGTTTCACTTGGTGATACATCATGCTGTGAAAAACAAAAGAAATAATTTTTAAAACCCAGCACATTAATGATTCAGTGAATAATTTTTTTTTTAAAAAACAAACTGGTAATTTATATTGAGTAATATGTTTAAAATATCCATACACTTAGGTTCATTTGGTAGGTAAAAAATTTTTGCACATATCTATAATTTTACTACATATTTTTAGAGATACAGCTGCAGATGGATTAGAAAACTTTGATTGATGTTACTCTCTTTAATTTTTGAAATTTTCTCTAATTACATTTTAGTCCTAAAAAATAAGGAAGCCAAAAGAAGTGTTAGTAAATTATACTTTCTTAAAATCTTTGTCCTGAGGATTCCTAGGCTTCCTATAAGTTACAGATGCAAAAAATGAAACTAAATTATTTTCTCCTTCAAATTTAAAGTAACATATTTAACTATGGGGTTATAAAAGTATTAAATATATGTTACGTTTCTTCAGAAGATTATGTGAAGGTGACTCAGATATTGGTACCTGTCAGATAATATATTTACTTATATATTAAGAAAGTTCTATGTTCAGGTGACAGATCCACTCCATAGAAATTTTTATGTTTAGGTGACAAATGATGTTCCTCAAATTACTTTTCAAATTTGTCCTTGTTGCAACTCAATAGCCTACATATTGTATGGTTACATCACCCTATTTGATTAATATTCTACATCAACCAATTATTTTGAAAGAACTAACAACATCCTTTATTATGTAATCATATAATTTCTAGAATTAATAGTCATGTTCTACTCATTTATTAGAAAAAACATTGAATTTTACTGGTGCTGAAAATCTGTTCTAATTTTCTAACTATGTAAAAATTTTACTCCATATCAAACTACTAAAAATGGAACTACTATTTGATTCAGCACTCCCACTTCCACTTTGGGTAGATACCTAACCAAAGGATACAAGAACAGTAATTCAAAAAGACACCTGTACTTGGATGTTTATTGCCGCACTATTTGCAATAGCCAGGATGTAGAAACAATCCAAATGCCCCACAAAAGACGAATAGATCATAAAGTTGTGGTCTATGTACACAACGTAGTATTATTCATCAATCAAAAAAGAGAAATTTGATGTATTTGTGATAACATGAATGAACCTAAGAGGAATCATGTTGGCAGAAATAAGCCAAAAAGATAAAGAGAAATACTGAATGATCTGACCTATATGCAGGATATAGGGAAAATAAACAAAAAGACAAGGAAAATTTAAAAATTGTCAGCAGAACTGAAGCAGAGCATGGGAGGGGGCTTAAATCGCGGGAAGGATGGACACAGAGATTAAGATGATGGTTCACGGGTAACAAGGTATATATATATATATACCTTGTTTATATATATATATACCTTGTCTATATATATATATATACCTTGTATATATATATACATATATATATATATAAAACACATATATGTATGTGTGTGCAATCAATTTAAAAAAAATTTTGCTCCATATCTGGCTATATGAACAAAGACAGAATTTTACATTCTCTGATACTAAGAAGTCTCAGAAAGTGAATGATTAATGATCTTTAAGGTTCTTTTAGTTCTAAAGTTCTGGAACACACAATAATTCTTGCCAAATAATAACCATTCTATTGCCATTCATGTCTAGAAAAACTGACAAGTCAAGACTTAGGTGCTTTGGTCTTGAGCCCAACATGGCCAAAGATGTTAAAAGAATTATTATTTTCAGATAATGATTTTGGAGAGAAAAACAAATTAATGAAAGCATTATAAAACATATAATTCAATTGCTTGACTTTAGAAATATTGTAAAGATTTTTCCTTTTTACCTTGAAAATTTGCAAACTTACAGAAAAACTAAATAATACAATACCTTTTGCCTAGATGTATAATGCTAACTCCACATGTCCTCTTTTTTTTGCTGAACAATTTCAAAATGTTTGCAAATACTGATATTTCTTTCCTAGTCCTTAATATTAATTTTCTAAAAACAGTTTTCTCTTTATAATACCACTGACACAATTTTTAAAAATTAACATTAACTCAATATCACCTAATATATAGTCCTTATTAAAATTTTCCCAATTGTTCTCAAAATATCTTTTATGCTTTGTTTTTTGGATTACATTTTATTAAGGTAGTGTTGGTTTACAACACAGTATATAATTTAGAAGTATATGTTTACACCTTTTCAGATATGTTACCTAAACCTTTTCTTTTTAAATCCAGAATTGCAGAATTCAATCAAAGTTTAAATATCATATTTGGTTGTTTTGTCTTTTAATCTAGAACAGTCTTCCTGCCCTTTTTTTTAATGACAAAGGAATATGGGAGTGGGGCAAGTGGGGAAAAGAATGTCCAGGCCATTTAGTTGCTTTATGCTATGCCCCATAATCTTGAATTGTCTGTTTACTCATAATTAGATTTGGGTTATACATTATCAACAAGACTATTACATAGATAATATTGTGTACTTTTTATTAAATCATATCAGACTGAACATATTACTCACATATTAATATATTAATCACAGCAGGCTGAACAGTTATTCCAATATTGTTGGTTCTAAATTTAATTAATTGGTTCAGGTGCTGTCTGCCAGATATCTCCTTCTTAAATAATAAGTAATCTAAGGAGTAAGAACTTAAGGTTATGGTTTTGGCACTCACTGGTGACTCATGCTTAAACTCATTTATTTTATTGAGGGTTGTAAAATGAAGATTTTTTTTATTCTATCATCCCTTGTAAATTTACTAGTCACTATTTTGTAAAAGAAAATTGTCCTTATCCCATCTTTTCCTTCCTTTTTTCTTCCTTCCCTCCCTTTGTTCTTTTCTTCCAATTTTTCTTTCTACTTTTGGAGTAACACTTGGAATCATCTATTCTTTTCATGTACTATAATCCATTACGGTTATCCTTTCTTGACACTCAAATTATTCCAAATTTGGCTACTGTATAAAGATTTTTAAGTAAGTCAAAAGTATATGTACATTTAAGGATAAGCCATTAAATGGCCAATTTTTAGTATTGAGAGGTATAATTCAAAATATTTAACAGAAGACATAAAACAGTAATTAACCAGAGTCTACACTGGTAGTTAAGAACTGGTAAACACTGTATACCTATTACTACCTTCATACTACTAATAGAAGCAAACTTTTAACTTTTCTATATGAGGAATTTTATTCATATAAAGAATCTTAATTTTACAAACATACTAGTGAAAAAACAATGTTCCATAAAAGCATGCTCTTTAAATTCTTTATTCTGGATTATTGGTACTAACATGTCACATTAAGCATTTTTAAGATTACAGTGCTCTCAAAAATTTTTGAAACTATAAATTCTAATCAAGTATTTTAATTTGTTCTTACCTCTTTTATCTGAAAATGTTGATCTTGTTCCCAAATAAAATCACCAATTTTTCTTTTTATTTCTGTGATAAGAAAACCAAATCAATAGTATTATTTAAGTAAACATACATTTTTTGAATTTTGCTTGAGGTCTTAGATTGCTAAGACAGTATTATTCTACTTTTATCAAAATCACTTAAGAAACTTGTTTATAATGCAGACTCCTGTTGAATCAGATCATTGTAGAGGAGCCCAGGAATTTGCCTTTCTAATAAACTTCACAGATAAGTCCAAAGCATTATGAGAATTATTGTTGTGGACTTCTGCTGAAATATATTCATATCTTTATCAATATCAGTGTTATTAGGCCATGTATTAATAAAGGTAATTGTCCAAATCCCTGAATTTGTAGAGAAATTTTCAAGAATTCAATAATTTACTTTGCTAAAATAAGGATGAATGAGTAACATGTCTGTTGGGGAATGTAGTGCAGGAATTCCAAAATGCTTGGTGTGTCAAAAAACTATGTCATCATCCTAACTCAAAAGTTTCCACAACTGCCGGGCACGGGTGGCTGATGCATGTAAGCTTCAGCCTATGAAGCGGCCAGAGCTAGGGATTGCGGTTCGAGTCCTGCCTGGGGCCCGCAGGGAGACCTAGTTCCAAAAAAATAGCTGAGCGTGGTGTGCGCGCCTGTCATCCCAGCTACCTGGGAAGCTGAGGCTGGGGATTGCTTGAGTCTGTGGTACTCTGGCCAACGAGAGCCTGCGGTTCCATGGGCAAAAATAGTGAGACCTAGTCTCAAAAAAAAAAAAAAAAAAAAAGTGAGATTCCGAACTAGCAAAGAACACATTTATTGAAAGCTCACATGCCAAACTACTTAATTTATCTCATTTTATCTTCAGAACAACTTGGGAGTAAGAAAACACTGTTGGATCCTATATGGTGAGCTCCCTGAGGGCAAGATCTGCATCAGTCTTTTTTCACCACTGAATCTTCACCACCTGGGTTGAGACCTGCCCCACAGTAGGAGCTCAGTGAATATGTAAATGAACAACAAAATTAGAACACACATTCACCCAAGGCAATCTGATTCAAAGTTTATCCTTTTTCTCTTATGATAAAAAACTCAAAAATCTTTCATTGCCAACAAAGTGAAGCTGGGTGAAATGTAGCTGGATTTGGTTATCTAACAGGGACTAGGTGAACAATCTTTTGCTAACCTTTTTGCAGACATGCTGGAGGAAGAATGAAATGACCTAAAGCCACGGAGTTTTTAATTTCAGCATTAGCTACTGCAGAGAGATAATAAGCGTGAAAAACGGTAGCATTATCTTCTATGTAATCAAGGCTCTGAAATATTCTAGAAGAAAGGAAATATTTTAGATTATGAAATAAACAATGTATTCAATCTTTCAAAGAAAAGGATAAATAAATAGAAGTATGAAAATGATCCGTAGGTAATCAACAGAATGGTGGATGGTAGGGTTGGGGGACTAGTAGGCTGGTAGAGGAATAGGGAGAGGGGCCAGGGCATTGATCAGACCTCTTCTTTGTAAACATTATTGGAGAGGAATATCAAGGGGGTATTGCAGGTGGACAGGTTTGCAGGTAAAGCAACATCTCTGAAAGTTACTTGGACAGTCGAGGGGAGGTTGGGCTGTGTATTAAGATAGTGATAGTGAGAAAGGACATTTTATGGGGTGTTTTACCATTACTGATTAATGGCAGAAGGCCATGTTACTCAAAAGAAAGGATGGAGATTTTAAGAATGTAGTACAGGTTGAGAGACAATTCGGTGATAGCTCAAATATGTTAAGTATAAGAAGTCTTTCAAGGCACCACGTGAAGTTATGAGAGAGAAACTGGAAACAGACGGGAACATGGAGAGGGACCCACAGACCAGGTAGGAGGCCCCGTCATCCGAGACTGAAAACTTGCTGTTTTCCACTCTCTTCCTAACATCAATATTAATTCGTGCACTGCCACTTCCCATCCTCAACTCTAGGCACTTCAACAGTTACTTCGTGGTGGCCTTCAGGTACCTCAGCGTGTCTGGGTGCGAGGCATCACAGCTGAACAAGAAGTCCGCGGCCCTCGGGTCACTAATCTCCCCCCCTTCGGCCACTGTGGAGGTAAGAGCACAGGGTGAGGTGAACCTAGCAGGCACCCCGAGTCCAAAGCGCCAGAGGGAAGAGAGGTACTTCTCTCACCACCTGAACCACCCCTTCCACCCAGAAGCCTACCCCAGAACTGCCTCAGATGGCTGCGAACGCTGCGACAGAACCAACCCCGCTGCCCTTGAAACATGGCGCCGTCTTGCTAGGGGTGACGGGGGGCGGGGGCCAGAGCCAAGGTCATTTGCTGATTGGTCCCAGGTCTGAAGCAGAGCTGGGTGATTGGCTCGCAAGAGTAAAGGGCGGGAAAAACCTGGGGCCCAGTAGAGGGACCGGTCACCGCCTGACTGCTGAAACTGTGAAGAGGCCTCTGAGCCACAGGGTGTAGAAGCAGGTAGGTCCTGCTTGTGAATTTTAAATGCTAAGTATTAACAAAGTTATGGTACTGTGTTGTGTGGGTGTGTGTGCAGATTCTGTAGCACTGTTTTTGTTTTTTATTTAAGCAAAGCATTTCACTTGTAGATGTTTGTCTTAGATTCTCTAAAGATAGGGTTCTTCTAGAAAACATAACTCCAACATCATCGTCACACTTAAAAATATAAGTCTTTAATATAGAAAATGTCATCAGTGTTCAAATACCCATTTTTCTCAAAATGAGGTTTTCATCTCCAGTCCAGGTTACAGCAGTTTTGATAAACTTTATTTTTCTGGGGTTAGGTAGGCCCTTTTAATCTAAAATTCAAAACTATGGATATAAGTTGTCAGAAAAAAATTTTAGTGCCTAAATGCACAGGTTCTGTATAGTTCCCTTTTCATTTCTGATATCACTTGTTCCTTTTTAAAAATTTCTTAGTCTAACTGGAGATTTTTTTCAAAGAATAGATTTTTGGTTTGTTGATACTCCCTGTATATTTCTTTTATATGCCTTTAGCTTCTGCTCTTTATGTCTTTATATTTTACTTGGTTTAAATTGCTGTTAAATTGCTTTTTTTTAATTTCTTGACAGATAGGACATTTTCATTCTCTAATATTTCTAATATGTGTATATGAAGCTATACATTTCCTTTTAACTATGTGGCATAGATTTTTCAATGTCATTTTTTATTGTTCAATTCAGAATATTTTCAGATTTCCAATATGAGTTTTTGAACTATGGTTTACTTTAAAATTTTTCAAATTTCCAAATACGTGTGATTCTTTTGTTGTCTTATTACTGGTTTCTAGTTTAAAGGTATCAAAGTTAAGAAATATGGCCTGTATGATAAAAATATTTTAAATTTTGTTGTTGAAATTTTCCTTATGGCAAGTATACGATCAGTGTTCTGTGTATTCTTGCAAAGAGTGTTCTGTAGCTGTTGGATGTTCCCTAGTGTTGAGTATAATGTTATACATCTGATTATTGGATTAAGGTAATCATAGTTATTCTTCTATCAGTTACTTATAGTAGCATTTTAAAATCTACTTTATGTGTGAATTTATCAATTTTTGTCTTGTTTTACTTATTTTACTTTAATGATCTTGTAGTCATGTTGTTAGGTGCATGCAAATGAACATGTGTTACTCTCTAGTTGACTGAATGATTAAGCTTTTCGGTATGAAAGGTAAAACCTTGAAACAGAATAAAACACAGGAGAATATATTTCTCACCTCTGTGTAGAGGATTTTAAAAGTGAAAGACAAGAAGTATAACCAGGAGGAGAAGATACTTGCAGTGTAAATAACTAACAAAGGATTGGTGTTCAGAATAGATAAATGGCCGTATAAATCAGAGAAAAAAAGAAAAATGAGCAAATACCCAATAGGAATTTCATAGAGAACCTAAATAGCTAATAAACTTGTGAAAAGATCCTCAACTGCAATGGTAACTAGTAAATGGAAACCAAAGCTATACTAAGATTCCACTATGTGTCGTAAAGAACTAAATTAATGGGAATACCCACCAATGGTGGGAATATAAATCAACGCAACTTTTTAACAACTTTTTAGGCCAACAATGTTTTTTTTTTTTGAGACTAGGTCTCAGCTATTTTTGCCCGTGGAACCGCAGACTCACCGTTACCCGGGGTACCCCAGACTCAAGCAATCCCCAGCCTCAGCGTCCCAGGTAGCTGGGATTACAGGTACATGCCACTATGCCCAGCTATTTTTTTTTGAACTAGGTCTCACTACCTAGTGGGACTCGAACTGCGATCCCTGGCCCCTCTGCGGCTTCCTAGGCTGCCGTTTACAGGTATGTGCCACCATGCCCAGCAACAACGTAGCATTTCTTGAAGATGCCCAAATCCTGTGACCCAGCATTTATTAGATCTGTGCCTAGAGAAACTCTTGCAGCTATGTAGAGTACACATAAACAATAATGTTATGGCAACACCCACTACCTCCCGCCCCCTCCAACCCCACTGGAAACCACCACTTATCTGTTAACAGTTATTTACATACCTAAATTGTTGTCTTTATCTAATGGAATATAACATAATTTTAAATTTTTAAAATTCCAGGAAGATATACATGATCCCATTCATCAAAAATCAGGCAAAATGAAAAATTTTTAGGATACATATATATGCACTATGGAAAAAGCTGAACAGTTTATTTGTTGAAAAACATGTCTGTTTATTATTTTCAAGAAGAAAAAAATTAGACCTGAAATGTAAAACATTTAATACTTTGGGCCTGGGAAGGTGTTCGGGGGTCTTTATTTATTTTTATTTATATGTTTGTTTATTTATTTATTTATTACTTATTTATTTTTTGAGACTAGGTTTTGCTATTTTTGCCCGTGGAACCGCAGGCTCTCGTTGCCCGGGGTACACAGACTCAAGCAATCCCCAGCCTCAGCTTCCCAGGTAGCTGGGATTACAGGCGCGCGCCACCACGCCCAGCTATTTTTTTGAAACTAGGTCTCGTTACGGGCCCCAGGCAGGACTCGAACCGCGATCCCTAGCCCCGGCCGTGTCATCGGCTGAAGTTTACAGGCATGAGCCACCATGCCCGGCCTTGTTCAGGGGTCTTTAGATGTTTTAATACTGTTCTATTTTCTCAGGTAAATGATCACTCAATGGATCTTTTTCTTGTATTATGACCTAAAGTACACATGTATAGTATATTACATACTCTTTTGTATGTATTTTGCTACTGAATATTTTTAATAATCAAGAAAGTATGCCAACATGAGAGGATTTTTTAAAAAGTAATTAAATATTTGATCTTAAATAAGTCATCTTTGGTTGTCTGAAAAATTAATTTACCCAGAGCATCTCTTTTTAGAAATACCTGTAATACAGTTTTACCATCTTTTTTTCTTCTTTATCACAGATAAGTTATACCAGTGTGCAGTAATATTACCACTACTATTCCAAAAACTGGTTAGTCAAAGAAAAGTTTTACAAGGCATTCACTCTCCCTTTGATGTTCTTGACTCAGTGACTCTTAACTCACTGCCTGGGGCCTCTTTTATCTCCAACTTCTTATAAGGATATTTTTGTTACTGTCGGCTTCATCTCCTGTAGCCTGATTTAAGACAGTTTATAAGTAAAACCCGCCCTGTTCCACCCGCACACGGGTTTCGGGGGGGGGGGCACTGGCGCCCGCGCCCTCCGCGGCCACGCCACGATGGCGTGGTCGCCGCGTCCCACACGCACCGGCTCCACTCGCCTTTCGAGGTCGGATGGGGTGGAGTTGGGGTCAGCACGGGGAGATGCCGGGCCTGGCCGGAGCGCGGGCCCGCTGCACATCTGAGCCCTGTGAAGAAGCAGGGCGCGTTGTGCGGGAAAGGGGTGGTGGGATCCACCACAGTCCCCTCTGGGTTTGCCTCCAACATGAGAGCCCCAACCAGGAATAATATCTTAAGACAATTATTCAGCCACAGAAACCAAATGAGTGAGTTACTGGAGAAAAGTCCCATAAAATGTGCCACCCGGGCAGGGCTCAAGGGGAACAGGGCGAGCACCACACAGCACTGAACTGGGAGAACAAACAAACTACGATGCCTACAGTGCCACTGAGGAGCTGTGAACAGAAACCTTGCACAGAGAAGCTGTCAGTAAGGGCACTGCACACCCTCTTTGCTTAAAGGGAAGAGGCTGCTGAAAGCCGGCCATGGTGGCTGGTGCCTGTAAGTTTCAGCCTATGAAGCGGCTGGGGCCAGGGATTGCGGTTCGAGTCCTGCTTGGGGCAACACAGCGAGACCTCGTCCCCAAAAAAAGCTGGGCATTGTGGTGCGCGCCTGTAATCCCAGCTACCTGGGAAGCTGAAGCTGGGGATTGCTTGAGTCTGTGGTACTCCAGGCAATGTGAGCCTGCGGTTCCACAGACAAAAATAGCGAGACCTAGTCTCAAAAAAAAGAGGCTTGCCGAGTGACAGTGGCCCCACATCAAAGCCCCAACAGAGGAGACCTACCATCAGCTGATGGCCGTCCCTGCGAGGATCTGCTCTTCCAAAACATACGGCAGGAAGTCATGCCCCCAAAGCCAAAGACCCGAAGCATGACTGAAGGAGCAACAAAATGCGGAGATGAGACCCACCAAGAAACAAAAAACAATCATACAAGCCAAAGGTGCTCCAATCAACCTACAAACCAAGTCCCAGGAAATTGCACCCTCACCGAGGATGAGGAAATGGATCCAGAAAAGAAAGAAAAAAGACTAAAAGGCTAAACATGGACAAACAACAAAAAGAAAGGAGGCAAAGTGACCAGGGAGATGTGGTGTGGTGGGGTATTCCCATGGGGATCAGCAATTATACAATCATATATTGTAAAATATCCAAAAATAAAATAAAAAAAAAAGTAAAACCCATGACTCTCATGTAGGTTAATCAGATTCATAGTGAATAGTTTTCAAAAGTCTATTTCTACAGGGAAATCTCATTAATATTTCTCAGTTAACCCTCATTATAACGATTCCTGCCTTTAATTATTATCTGAATTCTTGAGGTCATTCAAATTATTCAGTATAGAATAATCAATTATTTGGGGAAACTGTGCAATAATAAATTTAAATGATAAATTATCTACATTAAGACAAATGGTGAGGTATAGTATGTCAGAAAAAATATTAATATACCTACAAATAGAGGAAAATATGTATATAACTATCATGTCCCTGTTCCCCTGATTATCTGAATAAAACACTTTTTCTTTTTTAAAAATCAAGTTTGTGAGGCTGGGCACGGTGGCTCGTGCCTATGAAGCAGCCAGGGCTAGGGATCGCGGTTTGAGTCCCGCCTGGGGCCTGTAGTGAGACCTAGTTCCAAAAAAATAGCTGGGTGAGGTGGTGCTCGCCTGTAATCCCAGCTACCTGGGAAGCTGAGGCTGGGGGTTGCTTGAGCCTGTGGTTCCACGGGCAAAAATAGCGAGACCTAGTCTCAAAAAACAAACAAACAACAAAAAAAGAAACAAAAAATCAAGTTTGTTTTATAATTTACATCTCATAAAATCTTTCTGTTCATGTAGTTTACCAATTCCTAGTATATAGTTTACCAATTCACATATATATAACTACATATAATCGCAAACATTCATTTTGAAGAATTATATTTTCCAAATTCAGATTAGAATTTACAGTAATTTCTATTCATCTTTCTCTGTCACCAATTTAATAAAATATTTCATTATAATTTTGTCTTCCTAGCCTGGTGAATATTGACCTCCATTTGTCTGAAATTGTAACTCTTGTTTATCTTCAAGAACAGACATGAGATATTAGTTACCTAGAACTCTGTATAATTTTAGAAGCTGCAAGAGAGCCCCTTTGTATCTCAAGCTTTATCTTACTACTTCAAAGTCTTTACCACAGTGAATAAAACCCACCATTTTAAATATTTTTTTTATTGAATATGAACTATGTATTTGCTAGCAGTATCATGTTGATGTTAAATTTTCTGGAATTGATAATTTAGTACTTATAATTATGTAAGAGATCTTAGTACTAGGAGATATTCACTGAGGTGTTTAGGAGTAAGAAGTATAATACCTGCAACTTATTCAAAAGTACCTCAGCAGAAATACTATTAGTACTAATTACACATAAACACAAAATCACATGGGGTTGATGTGGGGGGGAAAAGATAAAGAAATTGTGTCAAGATGTTTATAATCTAGATGGAAAAGATATGGGAGTTTTTCATACAAATGTTCACTTTTTCTGTTTTAATATTTTTTAAGCTGTGTTCCTTTATTTCAGTAGTTCTCTGCTCCAGCTATACATTGTAGTCACCTGAGAGCTTTTGGATACCACAAATTACTGACCTGCACCTGCTAAGGCTTTTTATTTAATTGGTCTTGGGTGGAATTCAGACAACTGAATTTCTCATAAATCCCCCCAGATGAACTTTTTTCTTTTTATATCTAGCAAGGTTCCCATCACTATATCTAGAGTATCTAGGAAGGTTCCAGACACTATAAATAGGTCTTTATTACATTCTGAATAAAGTGAACTCATTTTAAAAACAAAAGTAATTTATTAAATGTAGTTAGAATCATGTCATGGTTATTTACCCAAATTAGGAATATATGTGTATATGGATCAGCTATAAATATATCAGCTATAAGTATATTTTATATGTCAAAGTAAATATGTAGTATATGTGTTTCCTCCCCGTGATGGAGAAAGGATGGGGGCTTTTGCCCTGCCCAGGAACTAAGTTAATTGTAATTTTAGAACACCCATCCTGTCTGTACAACGCACATTGCCCCACCCCCTGAAACCCCCAAACACAAACAAACAAAAGTTTCGGATACAGAGAATGAAGCCTAGTTAAATGGAACTTACCAGGAAAGGAAAAAGGGATAGTTTATCAAGGGTACCACTGCAAACTTTAGACTTAGAAGGAACAAACTGGCAAATGAGTATATTGATATTAAATACTGATATTTAAGTTACATGTGGAGTGATGAAAAGGATATTATCAAAAATGTATAAAAATGTGACCGGGTACGGTGGTTCGTGCCTGTAAACTTCAGCCTATGAAGGGGCCGGGGTGAGGGATAGCGGTTCGAGTCCCGCCTGGGGCCCCTAGGGAGACCTAGTTCCAAAAAAAATAGCTGGGCATGGTGGCACGCACCTGTAATCCCAGTTACTTGGGAAGCTGAGGCTGAGGATTGCTTGAGTCTGTGGTACGCCTGGCAAGGAGAGCCTGCAGTTCCACATACAAAAACAGCGAGACCTAGTCTCAAAAAAAAAAATGTATAGAAATGTTTAAATGTATTGAATATAAAAAAACAAGTGTCTCCATATGTAGGTAAAGAAAGAAAAAGGAATTGAGTTAGATTCGCTGAAGTTAAATAGTATTTTGAAAAAATTCAGGACAAGATAAAAAGTAGCCCTGACCATATCCTACTTTTTTCTCTCAAACTCTTGAGCAAATTTGTGTGTGTGTGTGTGTGTGTGTTTACTCATAGCAACAAGTTCTAGAGAATTGAATTGAAAAATTCAATTCAATTCAATCATCTTCATAATACAAGATGATTAAATAGGGACTGTATATTGAAAATTCATCTATTAAGAGTCATTATGCTAGAGAATAATGACATAATGATGAATTTCTAGGCATGTTTTAAAGAGTTCCTAAGCATCACAAACTCAAGTTGTAGTTTGCTTCAGTAAGAAGAGTTTTATGATCACTGCCATGAAAGTGGCTCCTGCATCATGGAAGACCCCTTGAGAATTAGAATCACATCTTTAAAGTTCCAGTACAAATCACTTAGAACACAGAATGGAATTCAATTCAGATGTCATTTCTTTTTTTCATTACTCCAGAGTTTCCTATAAATAGTGAAGAGAAACCAGTGAGACTAGTATTTTAATACCTCTTTAATAAACACTCTGAATTTATGCAATGGTATGACTGATTACTGTGGATGTAAGATATGCAATGGTTCTTTATTCTCTCCACCATCATTAAGGCAAGGGCAAAAATAGGGATAGAGTTTCTCTGTAAAAGTGTTACTGAAGGTGTAAATATGGGTCATAGTTTTAGCATTGTAGAAGGATACCTGCCCTCCTTCATAATCCAGATATATGCCCACCGTATTCAAATTTTTAGTCATTTTCAGACTGCAAGAAGGCAAATCCAGAGCTTTTAGGTCAGTTTGGTTCCTTAGTCTTAAAAGCCAGAATCCTTGCTCAGGAGTTAGAGGACAGCTGCCCTTCCGAATGATGGATTCTTTGACAACTCCAATTGTCCATTTTGTCTTCTTTGCTACTTCAACTTCCCAGTACCACTTTCCAGATGTGAAGCCTTCTGAACCCAGCACAGCCACACTTGAGTCAAACCTCTCTGGATCATCAGGCATTATCTGTTTAATGTCGCCGTGCCATACACTGGTCTGATTTTGGGAGAGTACCAGATTTGGGTGAGCTGTTTTGGGGTCCAGAGTTAATGGAGATATACCTAATAAGAAAAAAAGAAAAGGTAGAGCTTGGAAGAAAATACGCAAATAAAACTTCCTTTAGTAAAAGACAGTATTTACAGAGACATTGGTACTTCAACCCCCTATGTACATGTACTTTTTGACAGGCAGATAATTATTCATATATTTTTTATTGTTTTGGTATTGATGTATATTCGAGACATTTTTGTATTTGTAGTAAAAGATTTTACTCTGAAGTAAGTTATGTTCTAATATAAAGAAAAATTACAAAGAATATAAATATTTATTAGTAAGCATAAGAAAATGCAAATGCCAAAGAATGTTATATTAGGTCCATTTCTCCTAGGAAGGCTTTCTAAGGACAGTATTTCAGTTGTGATATATCTGTGAATTGTATTCAGGATGCTTTGGATTAACAGTGGCAAAAAAGAAATGGGTTAGAAATACTAGCTTATATAGGGAAGAGTAAATATTTCTATGTTAGAAATAAACAAGACTAAGTAATGGTTCAGAGTTTATAGGACAGTGATGAGAGGTTTTATTTGGTTTACTAGATGATGGGACTTTTAAAATCTAGATTGGTTTATGCCACTGCTAATCAAAATGTCCACAAACTATCCACAAGTGGGTACCAGGAATAAGATAGTACAGAAATTGGTACAGTAAGAATTGGTACATAAATAGTACAGTAAGATTTTAGAATCTTCACAGCAATCTGAAAGTGATTTTATGTCAGCTGAAGCTAATAAGAAATTAAGCTTGCACTTTATAATCTTTGTTGCTTTAATTTCTATTTTTCCCAAATAATTTATATTATGTTCTGAAAGTCTATCAGTCTGTGAGAAGTTGAGATTTTTAAAGCTGGTCATTCATCATGGGTAGTTTGGTAAGCATTAATTTAGACAAATCAATGGAGAGCATGAAAGATAATTTCTAAATGCAGAAGGATTGGAAGCAGACCAGCAAGATAACAACAAATTTGGGATATAAGATGATTGAACCATGGTAAAGGAAGTATATGGAATATCAGGAGATATTTACACAATTGTATACATTTTTCAAAATTCATAAAGCTGCACAAATAAATTGGTTAGTTTTAGTCTGTTAACTATGTCTCAGTACCTGGAAAGATTGCTAACAGGGACAGATTTGTGATTTTCATTAAATCAGCATATAATGACTTCTACATGAATTCTATAAAAACAACTTTCTTTAGAACTTTATAAATATTTTAATTTAGAGCTTTATTTTAGGGCCGGGCACTGTGGCCAGGGCTAGGGATCACAGTTTGAGTCCCTCCTGGGGCCCGTAGTGAGACCTAGTTCCAAAAAAATAGCTGGGTGTGGTGGTTGCGCACCTGTAATCCCAGCTACCTGGGAAGCTGGGGCTGGGGATTGCTTGAGTCTGTGGTACCCCGGGCAACGCGAGCCTGTGGTTCCACGGGCAAAAATAGTGAGACCTACGAGACCTAGTCTCAAAAAAAAAAAAAAAAACAAACAAAAACTTTATTTTATATTCTTGAAATGTGTTAGTGTTCTTCTATCCTGCTTAATCTTCTGGTATCTTCATGATGACAAAAACTTAGGCACGTATCTTCTGTGATTATTGGCTTTCTTTTGAAGCACTGAAGATCTTTTAGCAATCTCCTAAGACAATATGCTTGATTCTATTAATATCAGCACAAGAGGACCTATAAACACTATTACTACAAAAGTATTACGATAAGCTCCTATTTAAGGGTAATAAAGCACCAGATTTATATAACTGATTCAGCAAAACAGGACAAGATTTTGGTTGTCACATTTGATAGAACAATCGGATTTGTAGACTGATAAGTAATTCTGACATCACACTTCATTTACAAGTAATAGATTTTACAGTCACAGTACCAGTAAAAAGTCAGTCATACCAACTAGCCTTATTTTGGCTAAATTTCACTCTTCCCCTTCTCTAGATTCTGCAGTATGAATTAGGGGCACTGACAAGGTTTCACAAATGAAGCATAGGGAACCAATAGCTACTGCCCACTGATACCTGGAGAGATAATGGATTCCATTTCCCTCCATATTATATACTGTATGGGACCTCTGAATAGGCCTGGGTTCAGTTTTCTGGAGAGAAGTTCTCTGGTTGTCAGCATCTTCATTCCTTGCTCCAACCTGCCAGGGATATAATTTACTCTTAGACATCCTCCAAAGATTGAAGGAAGGGCATAAATACCATGGGGAAATACTTACCTATCCAAGAGAGGTGTGATATCCTGGAAGATGACAGGAGAAATAATTGAGTTAGAATGGCTTTCCATCAACTCCAGAAATTTCTTTGCTAATGCTGGCTACCACCAAAATTTTATTATAAATATTTGGATCCTATGCAGATGGTGCCCACCAAACCACCTCTAACTCCTCTCCATGTGCCTTTTTAAATCTAAATCCTTCATCTAACCCAGGATAAACTGGCCTTAATCTTGCTCTGAATTCCTAGACTTCCCTTTTTACAGGCAACAAGAAAGAAATTAAGAGAAACCTGTTTTTATCTGTATTGCTACATAGGCTCAGGAGAAAAACATGATTGGTATTTTAGCTCCAAGTTCCCTTTTCCTTACTGTAGATAGTTAAGCTTCTGAGTCCTGTGGTGGTGATCAGTACTACTCAAGAGGTAAAATTTCAGGTAGTAAATATTGCCAATTTATGAGATCTTAGGCATCAACCAAAGATAGAACTTGGGTTGTAACATTCTTATTTTTGAAAAATAAAGCCTCAAAGTTCTTTATGGAAAAAATATTAATACACACTCAGTAGTGGCATTTTATTATCTTCTTTTCTAGGAAGGTAAAAGGTAAGCTTTCTACTGTATATAAGGCAAAAGTAGTCTGCTTTTCTCTCAGATAATCTTAAAAACACCACCTCAGTGTTTTCCCCTCTCCTAGTGAGTAAAAGTTGCTGTTATATCCTTCCTAACCCTCTTTTCCTCCCTAGTATACTCATGATCAGATTGATATGGAGTCTTACTTTGAGAAAGTCGAAGGAGTTCTGATGTTCCATCTGTGTCTGGATGCTCACCAACATGTCCTTGGCTAGGCCACATTGTTCTTGAAGCTGATTCAGATTCAGCTCCATCTCATCACTCAAGGCTTTTCCCTCTTCTCGGATATCATTTAAAATGTCCTTTTCTTTGCTGTGCAGGAACTGATGCAGCTTTAGAAACTCCAAGGAGATGTATTGCTGCAGCTGTAGCTTGTTTTCCTGAAAACCTCCATGATCACCATGGCAATTACTGAGACAAGCACTTGGGGATGGGCCCACAGCACCAGCACTCACTCAGGTTGGAAAATATCATAGCAGGAAAATATACACAAATGGCTGCTAAATATCAACATCCAACCACACTAAAAGAGCGCGGTAGGGAGACTTGCTCTGTCTTTCCCAGCACATTAGTAGGGCAGGATAAATGGTCAAAAGAATTCTCTAAGTTGCTACTGCAATTCTGCAGTGGTCATCAGTGCCATATTAAATCAGACTGGGGTTAATCAAACATTCTAGCTGGAAATGTAAACCATTGTCTATCTTGTATTGCAGCTAAACTGGAATTAGAAGAGGTTTGAAAACTATCTTTATTTGAAATCAGAACTGAGGGGAAAGAATAGAAGTCACTCTTGCTGTGGGACAATATGGCAGCAGGAGCAGGAAAGGGGCAGTTTCTGAAGCACTAAAACTGACAATTGCTAGGTAAACTTGTATCTCTTTCTTAGGTAATGTCAACATCCTCATGGATGAATCATCTGGCATTCTGGCTTCTCAGTTACTCATCCCTCTCATTTCTAGTGATTTCCACTTTTATCCACTCATTTGCTTAGTTACAGCAAGGATTTTACTACCCCCAGCAATTCACCATCTCCAAATATAAAATTTTTGTGTTCCCTTACTCAGGTACTGCTGGTTATTGGAATTCATTGAAACCACCTGTTCATTGACTCTCCCATTTCCATTCATCAGCTTATTTCTTTATGCCCTCTCTAATCCAGCTTGTCTTCTATAGTCTGTCATTATCGGTCTACTTTTTAAACATTCTTAACTCTTAACTCTCCTCATGCTTGTGCTTTTCCAGTTCTCCTTGTACCTGTTTCACCACTGTTTTCAGTCTTGTTTGTTGGTGTTATCTCCTTTAGCCAGGCTCTAAATATTAGTTACTTAATATTCTATCCTGTGTCTTTCCCCTTCTCATTCTATTCTTACTTTCTATGCAACTATCCTCTTCCCTCAAAGTTTTAAATATCATTGATCTGCTGACTTCTTATTGCTGGCCTAGTCCAATTACTGAGCTCCACATTCCTATATCTAACTATTTCACATCTCCACTCACCCCTCACATGAATCAGTCACTACAACAGTCAGGTAATTTTTATTTCCAAAGCATATGCTAGGCCAGGTACAGTGGCTCGTGCTTGTAAGCTTCAGCCTATGAAGCGGCCGGGGCTAGGGAT